>CAEFZY010063580.1:0-32781 GCA_903066815.1 Brachyrhaphis roseni | reverse complement strand
GGTTGTCACACGTATGTGCATTCTCAGAGCATAGACAACAGTGACACATCTGTGTGATGTCAGGATGGCCGAGCGGTCCAAGGCGCTGCGTTAAGGTCGCAGTCTCCTCTGGAGGCGTGGGTTCAAATCCCACTTCTGACATGTTCTTGCATTTAAGTGGGATAAGAAAGTCAGTTTCTGGTCATCTATTCCAACAATTTTGAGACGTTCAGGAATAAGAACACATGATGGCAACATTTACACCAGCGGCATGGAAGTAAGGCAAGCACAAATAGTTATTTAGCGGAAAAAACTGCTGACTCTTGTTCATCGCTATGATGAAATGTCTGGAATAATTCTTATTGAATAGTAAATTGTTCATTACTCTATTAGCGGCATCTTGTAACCTTCTGATGGAAGTCAGGATGGCCGAGCGGTCTAAGTTTCTGTGTAGGTCACCTTTTTAAATCTTAAGCTCAACCAAAACACAACTTATTCCACAGCACATCTATATGTTAAGTTTGTCAACGTCAAGCGTAACTGACCTACTTCTCTCTCCCTCGCTATTTTTTTCTTAGTTAAAACTTATTCCTCACCTTGTTATTTAGTCATAGTGTAGACAGTTCATAGCAAAACACTGCATCTTTTTTTATATTAGCTTACATTTAAGTCTAGCAGGAAAATGGGGGCGAGAACTTGCGTGGGTGACATCATGCTGCAAGGAGTCTAGCTTAAAATAACATTGGAGCTCATTTAAGAATATTGTGATATATATCGTGTATTGTGATATAGCAAAAATATATCAAGATATTAGATTTTCCTCATATCTCTCAGCCCTAGCTAGTAGTCATGCTTGTGTCATTCTGCTGCAAAAGTTACTGAATGTGTTCCTGCCACTGCTCCTGATTAAACTCATAATTAAACTAATCTGTACTGAACAGCTCTGTAATAGCAGACAGCATGTCCATGGCCCACAGCCAAATGTAAATAACGAGTCAATCAATGAATGTGGCAAGCTGTCAATCAAATTGTTTCCGTACCTTACCTTGTTTGGTGCTGCTAGCACTAACCCTGTAATAGGTGTGACAATCTGACAATAGACAGAGTGAGCTGCACTGGATGTGCTAACGGAAAATGAATCTGGCACCGCAGCACATTGATCAATAGTCACTTCTGAAACAAAAACACTGCCCAGATGATTAAGAAAAAAGAATACATCTAGTGAGTTATGTGAAACATATGTTGATTAGCAGTTTATTATATTAGCATGTATTGGTCTTCCATTTTGCAGTGCAGGAAGTTTTTGGCTGAATGCTTTAACTTCCAGTATAAAATAAGTCAAAACATGAACTGCAGTAGAATAAAACTTTGACATGTGGATAGGTGGAGAGACCATGTGCTTTATTTAATTCAAGAATGACATCAGTATCACATTCAATTCCAATAGTGCATCAAATTATCGTTTTTTATTACTGTGTTCTACTCGTTTGGCAGCTATATTCAATTTTGAAGTGACCTGAGTCACCGAGTATGGGTGACTCGGGTTACTAACCCATAGTGACCCGAGTCACTATAGGTTAGTGACTCGGACCTCCAACCTTTAAAGATGGAATTCTAACTTTGGTGGACAATCCAGTTGACCTGCAACTCCAAAATTCTGACAAATGCAACACTGACCAGAAAGTTGGGGTACCTTTTCATATGACCCCAGTGAACCTAAAGTCTGAGCTCTACTAAAAAGTTACACATTCTGTAAATGGGCATGTGTCTAAACCTTTGCTGAACTACTCAACACTCTGCTCAAGTTGTATTGTAAGTAATGCAACTTTTCCCATAGGTATTGTGTAAGTGGTTGTCTAATGCATATGCACACGCTTACATAGTGAATATATGCATGTAAGTGGTGGAAGAAATATAAAGATTTGCAATTCAAAGGCGACTGTCAAAAGAAGTCCCAGTTTTCAGCTGACATGTCATTCTTTCTAAAAGTACTGAAGTTAAACTAATATAAAACATATTCCAGTGGGTTAAACTTGGACATGTTTGACTAATATATACAGCATTTGAAACAGGTGTTAAATCTCTTTAATCTGACTGTACGGATTAAAGTCAGGCTCACTGAAGAATTTTAGAGTGAAAGTAATGTACAACCTGGTTTGAGGAACCATCTCAATCCTTGCTGGCTTTACATGATTTAACGTTCAAACTTGCTAATTAAATGCACATGATTCAAAGATCATCAGCAAGCGTGACCACTTCTATGTAAGCAGAGACTTTGACAGTTTGAATGGGTGCCACATCCAGGCATGTTGACACAAAGACAAATCATCATCAATATCTTTATAAGAGCAATTGTTCCTCTGTATTTATTATGGAAGACTTAGAAAGAGATCTGTCATAGCGAAGAAATAGTTGAGTCAAAAAGCAAAACTCTGAATTTACCGGTACCTGAAATGAGTTTCCTCCGCAGTGTGTCTGGGCTCACACTTAGAGATAAGGAGAAAATAATGGATGAACTGATAGCCATTTACAATCAACCTGAGGTCCCCTATTCTATAATGAACATTTACTAACAACCTTGAGAAAACCATGAGGCAGTATTCATTCTTCCCAGGAATTAACATTTTAGCAAATGCTGCTGATCCTCTCAGTAGAGGACATCCCAGCATGTTCATTCCAATGTCTGACCGTGCATTGCTCAAAGCGATTGCCACAAGAAAAAAAAAACAAAAAAAAAAAAACAAGAACTGCAAGAAGTTATCAATGGATTCCAAGCCCAACCCAGCAACTCTGCCTCTGGCCTTGGCCCCTCAGCAAAATCAGACATGATGACATTTTCTATCTGTTTTCTTATGTCAATAGTTGCATGTCCAAGAAGGAGTTGGTAACACACTCATATGTGCTCTGTTCAATGTTGATTGAAATATAGAAAATATGCTTCAATCGTGCGTCCAGGAAGCGGGATGCATTTATAACTGTTTTTGCATACACTGCTTTCCTGACTTACGTGTCTGTACATGAGGCCCTGATTGCTTCATAATGTTCTGATGCCTGAAATTACAAAACTACAATAGTTCGTGTTCCCTCTTAATCATAAACTAGTTGTGCATTTTGGCCAGCATCGATCATTGCATTTTGCATTTGCATGTTTAAAAATTTACTTTTGGTATAAAGTAGGACTTCTTACCTGGATAAGGCATGCGGAACCATGGTGAGTTTGTCAGGGCGTTGAGGTTGATGTCGGTTCTTGCTGAGAAGCCATACTGATTCGACTTTGAAGGCAAGACGTCAGAGACGGTCAGTAAAAAGCAGACCAGCCAGGCACCACACATTCCAAACAAAGCCTGGAATTTAAGATCAATGTCAAGAGCATCTTGGTATTATTTAAAGTCACTAAAGTAAAAAAGCAGAAAGGATGATACATAAAGTACAAATTCAAATGGTCAACATTTCCCGTCGATTTACTAATTTACAACACAAGCTAATAAATCACTATTTGCAATCATGTTGTCCAATAAGGAGAGGACAAAAATCAAGTATATGTTTCCTTGAAAAAAAAAAGCCTTTCATGAGCTTGAATGTTTTACACAGAGGAGTGCACAACTGGTTTTGATTCTGAGTTCAGTCTGATATGGAAAACATCTTTACATTCAAACCAAGTGTGCATGTACTCTTTAAAATGCCAAACAATTAGCGAGTAATTCTGCTGACATTTTGGATTATGTTGGAGCTAGAACAGCTTTTTATCATATTCAAGTACATGCTTATTGATACAACATAACAAAAAGAACCGCAATAGAGCTGGAGGTTAAAAGAAAAACAAAGGATGCTCATGATATGTGACTAACTGCCACCTTTTCTTTTCTCTAAAGAGAATCCTGAAGTTGAGTATAATGTCATAATGTCATGCATCATGTTATTTAATGTAGAACATAGCTCCACAATTTTCTGAAAGTTGTTTACATTCTGAAAAACATGTGGTCTCATTTGATGTTATACCTGGCTTCATTTCCTCACACCATTAAGTGCAACATGTTGTGTATTCCCTTGACATAACTCAAATGTGAGTCCAAATGAATAATTCTAGAGACACGTTAAAGACTCACAGCAGGGGATTTTGTCCTGCAGAATCTTGCTAATTGCTGAAAGTCTTTGCCAACTCTAAAAACTGGCTAAGACCTGCAGCAATTAAATAAATTGAAAAACATATTGAATTCAAAACTATCAACATTGAAATGTAACTGACTGAAGACTCTTTTTTTCTTAAGATGTTTCAGTCTCTAAATCTTTTTATATAAACTTATATTTGTGAATTCAGAATTTGCTTTTTAATTTCTATTCTATTTTTGATCAAACATGTGTATGTGTACACTCAGTATTATTAACTAGGATTCTTAAATCCTACTTATGTTTGAATTTCTTATGGATTTTCTTTCATCTTTACACACTGCTCTGAGAGATTTAGAATATATTTTAACTTGACAATGCCAGCCAACATTTAACTGATTTGTTCAGCATCACCTAGAGCTAATACATGGGGCATATTTATTTTAGCCTAATACAATGTTTGCCCTGTGGTAATTAGAAAAATTGCACAATAAATTCCAACTTGTGCACAGCTGCTAAAATTAATTTCATCCTCTCTTACCTTAAACCTGACATTTTGCCAACATATTAAAAAAAAAAAACAAGAAAAAAAACTTTGCAGTGAGAAAAGACAAATACAGAAGATAATCTGAGGCGACTCACAGAAAAGAGCTTGAACAGCGGATATTGGAAAACCTTCCACTTCTTATCCTTGTATGCAATCATTGGAACATGAACTTTGCTGAGGTATTGGGAGAACAGGAGGATCAGACAGACTGTGCTGCAGAACAGAAGACAGGACAAAATGTTCATGTAGTCACTGCTCATATATTAACACTCACAATCACATGTCAGAGCCTTGAAATTTTACTTCCATAAGCTGATCTTCATACATGAAATAGAAAATTAAGGTGACATCACAGAGAAGTAATATACCCGGTCATGGCGCAGCAGAACTCTCTTAACTCCCTTCATAGACATGTCTCACTAAAACCAGTAAGTTAGAGTACATCACCCCAGTTCTGAAGTCCTTCCACTGGCTCCCTGTAGCTCAGAGAATAGACTATAAAATACTTGAGTTAGTTTATAAATCTTTACTTAGCACCAAAACACATTAACAACTGGATGTTGTATCCACTCATTTCTGGAGGGCCTACATCCACGGAACCAGAACTAAACATGGAGAAATAGCACCGTATGATGTTTTTTTAAATGTTTTTATGATGTAAAACACTTTGAACTGCCTTGTTGCTGAAATGTGCTATACAAATAAACGTTTGACCGATTGATGTCAAGACTAAGGGTTCTAAAAACTCTCCTTTGTTTTCTCTACACAGTACAGACCGTGACATTAGCTTTAGTACCAGTTAAGGCTTACTGGTACTAAACTGGTGCTCATTCTTGGAGCAGTTAAGCGCCAAAGATGAGCTGCATGCACTTGGTGAGAGCAAGCAGTTAGGCACCCCAGAACGGTTGCCATAGGAGATTCAAGGATTTCTCCAACAAGTATAAAAGAATCAAATCAACACTCCAGGTACATTTTTGTTGAGGGAATAACGTCACAGTATGATGTAAAGCTCAAAAAAGATTATTTTACATAATATTGCCCCTTTAAGAGCAACCTAAGTTACTTGTTCTCACACATTAAAAAGTAAGTTACTTGTTCTCACACATTAAAAAGTAAGTTACTTGTTCTCACACATTAAGTCTTTATGAAATACTCCAAGAAACACATTTAAGTGATTCCCAAACATGTGAAAAAGCTTTGCAGGAAGGTCTGTTTGTCATTCTGATTGTTTTACTGCAGTTTCTTGAGTCCATTGAGGTCAAAACTGTAATTTTTGTAAACAAAAAAATCTTAATGAAGGTGTGATGAAATTGAATAGATAACTCTCCAATCCTCCAGATGCATACATTTGTTGGCATCAAAGCAAAGACGAAGAGTAGTTTTATTTAGAAACATTGGGTGTTTTTTTGCATATTTTGTTGTCCATATCCATGTGAATAAATAGGCTGGGAGGGAAAAAATTGACTTTGTTACATAGTAGTGCGTTGATTATGTGTAGAGAAAATGCAAACCAAGTGTATTTGTGGACATTTTTTTTTCTTTTTAAATGATCCATGTTCAAATTTAAGATGAGGTTATTGTATTTAACGTTTTTCACTAACCCTAAGCAAAAAATAATAATAATTAAATGCATATTAAAGAAAGTTAAGAGTCTATAATATTTTTTTATGTCACTTAGTAGTTTTGCTCCAATTCAACTGTATGAATTGCTCATTTAAAAAGCATCTCATGTGCAAACTGTTGTTTTTTCTGTTGTTGTTCCTACAGAGTGAAATGCTTTAAGTAATGCACTTCAAAAAGACACCTTTTTTACTCTATAAAACATTTTTACTCTGTGCATTTTTTCTTGCTGGTTTTAACTTTTACAACTATTGTCTGTCAATTTGTGCACCTTTTATTCCGTGTTCTGTTTTTCTGTGTTTGATTTCAGTAGACTGCCCTTTGGTCAGCCCTGTGGTTTTTATGTTTTGTTTTGTTTTTATGCTGTGGTATGGCACCCTACAAGTTTTCATTAAGCCAACATTGTGATATCTTTGATCTTTTTAAAATGAAAAACATTTAAGAGTTCAGAATCTTGCCTATGCTGAAGAAAAAAAAGCAAATAAAAAGCAAAATGCTGCAGAGTGGGTCTATTTCTCCAGGGGCGCTGTGTTAATCAGGGGTTTTATATCAGCATGATTCTCCTGGTATTGTCCTTTGTGTCTGTTGTCAATGAAACAACAGATGCTTATTTATTAGGATCATGATTTCTTTCTTTTTGTGACAAATATTATAAAACATGCACCACTCAGACAATGCAAGCAATCCATTACCTTTGTCAGAGAAATTCAATATTGCTGTGCATCAACAGTATCTAATTGTTCATGTCTGAGACTAGACAATAAAATTTGATCTCTAACATCTGGATTTATATTTCATGCCATAAAACTGATGACTGCAGATACACATATCAAATTTATTCCACACTATCAAAAATGAAATGGGCCTGCTGTGGTGGTGTAGGAGAGCGCAACCCATGTTTGGAGGCCTTGAGTCCAGACGTGGCTGTCACAGGTTCGATTCCCAGACCTGACGCTATTTACCGCATGTCTTCCCCCCTCGCCTTGCCCCTTTCCTGTCAGCCTACTGTCATATAAGGGACACTAGAGCCCACAAAGACCCCCTGGAGGGGAAATAAAATGTGGCTGGTTTGTGCAGGTAAATTCTTGGTGCACATTCACTGAAACATAACCCAGAACAGCTTAGCGTTTTAATTTATAGAAAGAGCTTATTTTGATGTGCTATCATCTAACAAAGGGAAAATTATGAATATATTTGCACAACAAGCAAAAGCAAACCATATCAAATATAGACTGTATCTTAAATCACGTCCTAATCCTCAAACTGTGTTTTTTGGGCCCCAATTTAACCCCTTCATGCATGAATTTTGATCCTTTGTTTCAGGATTTTTTTTCAAATGTTTTTTTTTTTTTTTTTCTTAAGGCATAAAAAATGGTAGGAATATATATATGTATTTTTTTTTAGGTGATCAATTGTAATTTTCTCCAACTACAAAGTTGTTATTTGAAAAATAGTCAAATTGTTCTTTAGGGGTTATCTGATGTCTCAATATTTATTTTACCTTCAAAAGTCGTCTACAGTAGAAGGAGGGACAGGGTCGGTTGGCATGCTTTTTTGTCTGTCGGCCACATTGGATTTAACAAAAATAATTTTTTGCACTTGCAGCTGATGACCAGTACTTGATAGTGTATTTTATGATGCATTAGTGTCCACTTCAGTTGTCTGTGTGCATTTATGACATAGAAATCCACAAGAAGCACAAGAAAATGGCTTTTAGATAGCTGTCCACTGTAGTGACCACTATGCATGAAAAGGTTAATTATTTGCAGGCCACAGCAAAGGCAAACTGAGGATGAATCTTGGTGGAAATTGGTAATGATAGCAAAAACAACAGCACAGCCTCATCAAGCGCCTGAAAACACATCTGCGTTGTGTTTCAATTAGGGGTGGATGATATGGACTTCAGGTTTTGTCAGGATATTTTGTGATATTACTTTGATAACAACAAACATGACCCTAAGAAATATGTATTACTTTAATGAAAGTATCTGTATTACCATTAACTATAAAATTGTGCAAACTGATACTTGTTTAATGGAAACACAACAATTTTGAAAAACCTCAAATTTTTTGATAAAGTTTTGCACCGGAATGAGGTGATTTTTCAGCCGTATCAAAATAGATTATTTAGCAAAACTGCCACGGAAGCACCTTTTCTCGCATCAAACAAGTCGGCTGTTACTACTGGCAAAAACAACAAATAAGATGACACAAAGAGGTAGGAGGATGATGGTTCGTTTTTCTTTCTTTCAGATCATGTGCAGGTGGCTCCACCAGAGCTCTCAGCATCACACAGTTCATACGTAGCTGTGTTTTTCCCACATAAGCAGAATTAGCACACATTTGCAATGGAAACACCGCTAATTGAGCACGTCTAGTGTGACACATTTAGGCACATGAGAAATTTCAAATCTCTACAGTAAGAAGGCAAGGCTCTGAAAAATGT
The DNA here is from genome assembly GCA_903066815.1 of Brachyrhaphis roseni. NCBI lineage: Eukaryota > Metazoa > Chordata > Actinopteri > Cyprinodontiformes > Poeciliidae > Brachyrhaphis > Brachyrhaphis roseni. Next base: position 24,082 of record CAEFZY010063580.1, on the reverse strand, counting down.
TGATTGAGTGCATTAATAAAACACTCACAGAGCAGCAATTCCCCAGTGACTGCCACATTTCTTCCCAGCCTCAATGAACAGTGACAGGCCGATGAGGGTGATTGTAGGAGCAATAGCCAAAGGGCCGATGTATTTAAGCACGAGGCCGACCAGTCCAGACAAGCCCAGGACAATCTGAACCAGAGAGGCAACCAGGATGGCCCCCTGAATCTGTAGAAAGAAACCAAAGAGGAAAACTTTTAAACTCACATTCCAGAGAAAGATATTATTACTCACAGTTAACTACCACTTACTAACATTATTTGCATACAAAGTGTTCCACTTTTATCCTTTTGAACACACTGATAAACATATTTTATACAGTTGAAACTGGCTTGAATACATAAAAAAGGCAGACCTTTTATCACACTGTCTGAAGTTAAATCAGACCAAATTTCAAAGTGAAATTCGGTATTTCACTTTGAAATACCGAATTTCTGCTTGATAAATGCCGCAAAAATGAGAGACAGGATATGTCAGAGATTGGTGGGTTTTTCACTCTTAAAATCAGAAGTTTACATTCAGAATGCACGGCGTTCCCCATGTGTTCTATAAATCTGGTGGGCAACCAGGCTAAGCATTGCTTGTTTATTTTGTATAGATTTTTTTATACACAATGTTTTCAAAAACCTGTTTAAATTGGGTTTAATTTACTTATTTATTCATTTATTCATGTATAGTCACTCTAGGATGCACTCTATAGCAACTGGAAAATGACATCAAACCCAATGGTGTTCAATTCTAAGTTCAAAACCCGAACTAGGTAAGATTTTGTGTTTTGGCACTGCAGAGCATAAATGGATCTAGGAAATGTAAAATTCATAGACTAAACACCAAATAAAGGAGAAACACTGCGATGACAATTTCTGAATGGAATTAGAACTATCAAATAATAACTCTGATGGAAAACAATACAAAACTGAAACACAAATACTCACAGATCGTGACAATCCCTGAACATTTTCTAATGATTGAATGAAGCTCAGTGCCTCAGTTTACTGTTTTAATAATAAAAACTAATATGGGTTTTTTTTGCATTTTGTGCTTTCACACACTGCAGCAGCTCACTGCATGTTTGAAAGGTCTCATGAGATACACATAGACGTGGAAGTAGACAATTGTTTTTACCATGTGTTTTATTAAGTTTATAACGTAAGAGAGCAATTTTCTATGTTCCAATTGTTTTTATGACACAATATAAACTGAAGTCAGTCCTATTACATCCAGTGTATTAACATGAAAGTCCTAAAAAAAAATTACTTTGCTCTTTCAGTTATGTTGGGCAATATAACTAAACATACAATGAAGTTAGCAGTGGGTTTGAATTTGGAAAACATGAATTATTTTGAGCAATTTTTGTGAAATGCACGTAACAAAATATTACGTAGCAAATATTATGATCTATGGTATTGAAAATAACTCTTGAGTAAAAAGCATTTATATATGAATGCTCAAAATCCTAATTACTTATGTGTTGTTTAAATATTTTCAATAAGTGCAGCTACAGTAGTCTGAGCCCCCAAGAAAGAAAAAAAGATTTTTTTCTTTCTTTTTTTTGTTATTTCCAGCTGAGTAAATAAAGACATCAAGACCTGAAAAGTATGCAAGTCAAGCTCTCAGCTAAGTCAATAGGGAAAAGAATTTCAAATGTGAACAAAGCATCTTAACTTGGCAGGTTCCTTAATAAATTTACTGCAACAGATAGATTTATGATTTTAACCCTGCAGCTTTGAGTATCTTAAACAACACTGTCTTCACTGTCAATAAACACCATACAGTTATAAATCCTGCCAAGCATATTTTTATTTGATGTGTATTATGCAGAAAATCAGGGAATTACAGTCCCATGCAGAGGGAAGCAGAACTGTGTCAAAAAGTGTGCAAAGATGAATTCACAGGTAAAAACTTTTTCCTTGGAAACTCTGTGACTGACAGTATAAAGTACATTGGCAGGGAGGAAAAATTTATTGAAGAATAGTCTATCATAGCAGCTCTTACCAAGCTGTAATTTTCAGAAACTAAAGTTGAGTTCATCCAAAATGATGTAGACTCCTGACCAACACCAAGAAAGATTACAAATTATGGAGCTCAACATGAATTTTCTCAGGGCTTTTTTGTTCATGCTTAGCTGATTTGCAATCTGTAAAAACCTAGTGGAGGTTCTTATTTCAGGCAGTGTGTCGCTGATCCATTTTACTGGAAATTATTGCCTTCTTCCAATGAATATTTTACTAACCTCACGTATTCGTGGCATCCAGATTTCATCGGAGTTTTCCCGTGGCAGTGGACTGGTGCCATTCAGCAGCTGCATGGACAGGGTCACAGGTGCATTTGGTTCTGGACACTGCCATTTCGGCAGGGCAAGAATGGCCAAAGTAGGGGTGATGAAACTGAAAGTCCCTCCCTGAAGGATTGGTAACCTGTTAATTGGTAAATTGAGAGTTTACAAGTCAGCAGACCAGGACGATCTTAATGGGTGGAACGGGAGCCAAGCAAAGTTAGAGATGGAAGAAGACAGACGGTACAACAGTATTTGGCTAAAGTATGCATGCTCCTGTATCTTTCTGTAAACTTTAGTGTGTAGACAAACTTCAACAATATCTATCTATGGATGGATAGAACATCATATTTGTAGTTAACAAGAAAGAGAAGTTATTCTTTTTCTGGTTGCTTTAATTATTAAAAAACAGCTTCCTTAGTCCTGTTAGGGAAGTCTTGCACAACAACTTTTACCAAGCTGTAATTTACCTAAATACTTTGCATTTAGATGAAAATGTTTGGCTTGTGGACCCATCTGACTAAAGAAACTGCTTGCACAGTTGTGCTCTTCTACACCAGTGTTTTTCACAGTGTGCCACCAGCGGGCGATGTGGGGGCCTCAGAAAGTTGGAAGGAAGATGATAAAAAAAAAGAAAAAAATTAATAAATAAATCACATAACTTTTCTTACATTTTTCACCATAATTTTTGGTTTTGTTTGTTATGCCATGTTTTATGTAAAATATAAGTTAAAATAATTAATCTAAATATTCCAGACTCTCAATTGTCAAATTCATCTAGCATATTTTCTCCTCAAACTATTACAGATAGCAAGAAATGGAACACATTTTTGACAAGAAAAAACCCAAAAGAACCATCTAGCAGGACGCTGCTACAAGAAACCATAAGAACTGTGGAAATAAAATAATTGGCTTATGTTTTGGGGGATGATGGGAGGGTTCTAAGTGAGCTTTTACTTTAATATAGATACATAAACAAACCTCGATGAAACATGTCAAATACCATGTTTGCAGTGGACAAACACAATCCCAAGTTGTGTTTGTCCACTGCAATTTTGTAAAACGCTGCATAGATACGCAGCTCCTCCTGAGGGGCTTGCCGCTCCATTGAAGACTAAACACGTGTGATTTTCCTATTGAATGAAAACACAACAATTTCGACATTGTTTTTTTTTTTTTTAACATTAGAATATTGAAAAGGTTTTGTACATATTTGCAATGGAAACACAGCTACTCTTAACATTTTTTTGTAAAATGCTTTGAAAAGTGTGCATCATTCTCTTCCCATTTCATAATTCCTAAGTACTTTTTGTTGATGTATTACATGAAATCCCAACAAAACACATTAACATTTGTGGTTGAAGTATGGCAAAACGTGAATAAGTTCAAGTTGTGCAAATGCTTTTGCAAGGCACTGGAGATACATGTGTTTCAGCTGTTAGAGAGCTATTTGAACATATGCAAAGAAAATAAAGATTAACTGACCTATCACTCACTGTCGACCTGTTTGCTTGGATCACTTGTGACCTTTTAAGTATTTGCCAACAAATGTAGGTGGAGAACTTGAACAAAAGCTTTAGTTATTTCCACATGCTGACTGATGCACAGATGTGTATGTGCATTTTCTAACACTATGTCCCCACATGAAGGAAGATGGCAAATATGTAGTAACTATGAAGTTCAATAAACTCTAGTCACAGAAACTATTGGCAATTAAATAGAAAGCTTCAAACACAGCCACGTAAAGCTGAGTACCGTAAAGGGAGTGCAGGGATTAGACTTGAAAGAGAAAGTTTTATCTTAGCATTTGTGTGGCAATCTGACTCACACCAAATCAATGCAAAGCAAAACCTGGAGGTGGACAGAGATTTACTTTCAGGTAATCCCAAAAAAAAAAAAACTAAAATGTAAACGTGTCCTCTATCGTTGCAGGAAACCCTCAGGGCAAGGGTTAAACGTTCAAATATACCTGAGCACAGAGGAGGCATTGTTAGGTAAGATATTTCTTCACTTTACAAATGCTTCAAACAAAAAAAGGGGACAAACACAACCCCAGAGCAAACAGGAACCCACCCACACATACAGCACAGTAATAAATATCCTTTTAAACTGAGGTAAGTACCTTCCTAAGAAGTTTACATACATTTGAAAGTGCCAGTTTATGTATCTGAGCCACCTGGCTCGTGGCCACGTGGCTTACTGGTTCACTGGGGCTTTGTTACCTGGTTCCAACGGTCGTCTGCAGCAGCGTGCACAATCCTGACACGAAGAATATGGTGGAGATGAGATGGCTTTTGGCCACGTTGTTGTCTGCGATGCAGAGAGGCTCGGCGAGGATCAATGGGACGGCGATGATTCCGCCGAAGGCAAGGACATAGTGCTGTGGATCGTGAACGAGAAGATGGACAGAGGAGATGTTGAAGGATTACCACTGATCACAAGACCTCAAACTTCAGTTACAGAACAAGTGCTACTGGTTGCTACAGTACTATGTGATATGGTCAAGTTCAGGTACAGCTATGTTCACAGATGTGGGAGTATCCTCAAAAAGGAATTTCAGTGTAACAGGTGTCTTTTTGCTGTGAGTTAAAAAAAAAAGAAAAAAGTATGGCAACAACTGGCAACAGGTTAAGAGCAATGTTCAATTTATCCATCATCTTTTCCCACTTATTTGTACCAGTGCATCAGGGGGCAGCATAGAGGACGGACAATCTTTCATGCGCGTAAATCTAGAGTAACCAGATAACCTGAGAAAAATGTGAGTGGAGGACTGTATAAACTCAAACCAGAATTGTTTGTACATCTTGCACTCTTTCAGCTCACACTTCAGGCTTAACCTTTGTGTGTGCTGAGGGGAGTTAGGACGTCTCTGCTGGTGAAGATCACCACTGTTTAAAAAGAATTTGTGTAAAAGGAAATACAAATCAAAGACAGAAGGTAATAAACTGTAGCAGATTAATGAAGGCACGTTCTAAAACTCCCACGAACAAAGCCAGCATATTTTAGATGGCTGTTTGGAAGATTACTTCAAATTGATAGCAGAGCATGACAGACTGACGTCTGGGATTAATTTCTAAGATTGGCACAAATTCGATTTCACATTTGTAAAACATGATAATGACACACTGGAAATGCCTTGTTGAGATAATGAAAGCTCAAAGTCTCTTTCACACTGTTTTAACTATGTACTGCACATATAATTAAAGAAATGCTCAGAGGAACAACGTACTGAGCGCTGCATGCTAGCAACACAAGAATGTACTGATTGGACAAACCAGTGTGCTTATAATTATTTCAACAAGAGGAAGAATATGTCCCCTTTTCTCTCCATCCATCCATTTTCTTCTGCTTATCCAGGGTAGGGTTGCAGACAGGATTTATAGTCGCAGCCAAGGTGTTCAGGGGATCTGTTTTGATGGCTTTCGGATTGTGTCTCTGCTTTTTGCAGATGATGTGGTCCTACTGGATTCATCTGTGATCTACGGCTTTCACTGTAGCGGTTCACAGCCGAGTGTGATGAGGATCAGTGCCTCCAAATCCAAGGCCATTGTCTTGAGCCGGAAAAGGGAAGACATCATGGCACAAGTGGAGGAGTTTAAGTATCTTGGGATATTGTTCAAGAAAGAGGCAAAAATGGAACAGGAGATGATAGGCAGATTGGTGCAGCATCTTCAGTGAAGCAGGTGCTGTACCAGTCTGTAATGGTGAAGAGAGAGCTGAGTCAGAAGGCGCATCTCTCAATTTGCCAGTTGATCTATGTTCCTAGTACCTCTTCTATGGTCATGAGCTTTGGGTCATGATTGAAAGAACGAGGACACGAATACAAGCGGCCGAAATGAGTTTTCTCTAGGGTGTCTGGGCTCTCCCTTAGAGATAGGGTGAGAAGCTCGGTCACCCGGAAGAGACTCAGAGTAGAGCCGCTGCTCCTTCACGTCGAGAGGAGCCAGTTGAGGTGGCTCTGGTATCTGGTCAGGATGCCTCCTGGACGCCTCCCTGGTGAGGCCCTAACCAAGGGAAGACCCAGGGTGTCAAACTCCAGTCCTCTAGGGCCGGTGTCCTGCAACTTTTAGATGTGCCTCTGCTGGACCACACCTGAATAGAATAATTAGGTCATTAGCAAGGCTCTGGAGATCTTATCTACACAAGGAGGAGATAATTAAGCAATTTCATTCCAGTGTTTTGTACCTGTCGCACATCTAAAGACTGCAGGACACATACCCTTGAGGACTGGAGTTTGACACCTGTGCGCTAGAGGGACAATGTTTCTCGGCTGGCCTGGGAACGTCTTGGGATTCCCCCGAGGTAGCTGAAACAAGTGGTTCTCTATAGGAGCTACTTCTCAGTGCATCGCTGGTTAAAAACATTGTTAAAGGATTATTAATAGAGCAAAGTTGTAATGACTTCCTGAAACTGGAGTTTCAGAAAGAGCAGGAGTTTAAAAAGAGACAGAGGTCCAATTTTAAGGTATTAAATTATAAAATCAAATTTTTAAGTCATATGATATACACAGAATTTTTATAAGAGCTGAAGGTAACATTGTTACCTTCAGTAAGGTAAGGTAAAAGGTAAAGTAAAATGGCACTATGCATCTGGAAAATACATACTGCCAAAGCTGGCCCAAGCCTCCATGGGGCCCTAAGCAAAATTTGGTTTAGGGGCCCTCTATTTTTTCTAACAATGTGGATTTCTGGAATCAACAGTTAGACAATTAGATCATTCACACACCTGCTATACACTTATTGCATCTCTGATGGTGCTGTTTGCATTATACCATATGCATGTATAATATAGGATACATTTATCAGCCAGTCGATTTCTGGATTAATTTTTGGGGCTCGTGATCTGCTGATACTTACATGTGAAGCCCATCTTATCCACTGATCTTATTTTCGTCAACAAAGGTTTAAAAATCAGTCTCTGTTCTCTTCTGCTCTGCAGTGAGAGGTTTGACTGACAGACTGACTCACCAGGTCAGGTCTGAATATTTACAGTTAACAATATTCATCCCACTGTTGCCAACTCAGTGACTTTCTTGCTACATTTAGAGACATTTCAGCCAAAAAAATTGGTATCAGTCAAAATCAAAATTGGCAGGTCAGGCTCTTTAAAGAACGGTAACCTGTCAGAAAACTACCATTGGTACAACCCTACACACATATTCCTGACATTCTATGATTAAATGAATTTCTCTTAAGAGTAACTCCAATATCTAGAAATTTCATTTACACCAGGTGAGTCTTTCTCCTCTGAGAATGTGGACCGGTACTGGTATCGGGTTGATTCTGAGCCTTCAAATGATTTTAACAGAAGTTTCACATAACTTAGAAGTTGATGTAAAAATAATGTTTGTTTTTGCCACAAAATGATTATACTCAGCAGCAAACAACATGTCACCAACTACAGCACAGAGCAGCTCATTGATATATTGATGTAGCAGCCATGTAGCCTGATGTAAAAACATTTTGCTAGACAATATCAAATATTGAGAAGTTTTAATTACTGTTATCAAACATGACGTTTTGAAGCCAAAAATATCTCAGAAATATACATGAGAATCAATTCATTTCAAGTTAAAACTCAGCTTCACACAAAAACGCAGCATAAATGTTTGGCTGTTGAACTGAACCGTCGCTATGAAGCTAATTTTCTATTAGCCGCTTCACAAATCTTTTTTAGAAACATTTCATTGCAAAGACATATTAAGACGAACCTTTAGGTTGGCTTTTTCCTATTCTTCCTCTTTTCTTTCTCCCTGAAGGATAAATCTTAATTTGAGACGTTGTTTTGCTAACTTATCTTCTACTGGAGCTTTGGACGTTTGGATGTGGGCGTGACCTACCGCTGCCACCACGGGGCCCCCAAGAGCATTTTATTTAATTTTTTTGTCCATAAAGTAATGATTTCTACATACATTTTCAAAAATATTATTGTAAAAACAAATAACTTCATTGTGAAATTGTGTGTTTTTGTTATTATAATGACATAGAAATCGTTTCTAAAAAAAAAAAAAAATCAGCTCTACTGGGGGGGCCTCTTGGTGGCCCTAAGCGGCTGCTTAGTTTGCTTTGCCTCGGGCCGGCCCTCCATACTGCCCTTTTAATTTCAACAATTTTCAACATTAGCAGAATATCAAAAGAACCTATGCAAATTGAAAAAGAAAATGCAGTTTGCTCGTGAGATGTTTACTCGTACTACAACATGGAAACAAGTCCTTTTACTTCCTGCTGTGTTTCCGCTGTCAAATAAAATCCTAATAAAATGCAACAAAGCGTATCGTAACAAGACTAAAGGTTAAAAAGCTCAATAGGTGGGAATATTTTTACAAGGTGCTGCGCCCCTTCATGCAGAGCCTTCTAGCAGGAATGCAGAAAAAGTGCGAGGCAGAGCTCATCTGATTAGATTCAGGGAGAAAATAACCTGTTGACCTCACTGATGATGAGGTGACTGGAGAGCTGTGAGGTCTGAATGTCCTTTGGATTTATTACAGCCTATTTCAAGCTGTGATTTAGTATGGTAAAACATGTGTTAAGATCTGGTCTTTAGGAGTATGCTGTGGCTCTGAGGGGATCCAGATCATATGAAGACATAGTCTTTTATTTTTGCTTCAGTCGTGCACCTGGGAATTTACAGCTTCTCTTATTTTCCTTTTCAGGTGAAAAAAGAAATATAACTCTCCCACACCGCATGTAGATAGGCACCATCCTGTGATAAGAGACAGGTACTGCCGACATCTTTATAGTTTTCACTATGAGGTATCTGGCACTTGTACTCTGTCCAAATTAAACACAGAAACCTTTCACAAATGAAAAAGACACGCACACTAATATGCCTGTAAACAACCTGATTATTTAATAAGATGAAAACGGCACAACAATAATCACAATAAGCGCTATTGGCTTTAAAAATTAAAATGTGCAGCAAGGTAATAATTCCCTGCGAAGACGTGTTTTTTCAGCTGCAAATGTTAAAACTGGCCAAAACACGTCAGAAAATAAAGTCCTCAGATGAACAAAAGCATGTTTTTACTTTCAAGCTGAGCAGGTTTCCATTACATTTCATCACGAATCAGATGAGGATCTTTGGTGAGCCTCCAGTTGTGTGATCAACAGCAGAACCTTTAATAAAAGGAACCACCTTTGGCTTGCAATACTTAAAAATAAAACTGGTATTTAGTGTTATTACTAAAGGTTTGCTGGATTTGAATATCTTTATTAAGTAGTTTGATTTCATATGCAAGTTACATATTAAGGGAAAAGTATAACGTAAAATCTACTTTTTTGAGCTTTACATAAGGGTATAATGTTATTCTCTCAACAAAACCAAGTATAGATGTGATTCTTTAGTGCATTTTTGAGAAATCCTTTAGTCTCCCACATTACAGAGCAGCCCTCTCCCACAACTCCCCCACTCAGCTCCTTCAGACTAGCCAGGAGCAATTGGCAAACATCTGGTGGAACTGCACATCTGCTGAGCTCATTAATGGAGCTACTTCTCAGTGCAATGCTGGTAAAAACGTTGCCAAAGGGTCGATAGAGGAGCCATGCTGTGATGACTTCCTGATGGCTGAGTTCCAGAAAGAGCAGGAGTTTTTAAACTAAGGCTCGAGGCATTAAATTAATTATTTGACATATAAAGCATTATTGAATAACTGAAGATAGTTACTTGATAGTGCCTTTAAAATACATTTTACTGCCCCTTTAAAGGTTTATTGGTGGTGAAAGGTTTACAAACACTGATGTCAACGGCATTTTGCAATATTTAGTCATATTTGACACACTGTAATGATAAAACAATATGATGGTTGTTCAGAAATGTATATTTTTACTCAATTTCAAGATTGAACAGTCTTTTTCATACCTTAAATGCCCAGTAGACCTAATACTGGTCTACTGGGCCAGTATACCAGTATACTGGGCCAGTATAATAGGTGCAATATTCAATTCATTATCGCTATGTAATTCACCATCTGACTGACATCAGAAACAGAAATAATAATATTTTTTGTAAAACTGGATGCAAATTCAGTCCTAAGGGAATAATTATGTTCTCCTACTATATAAAATTCATATCACATAAAATTGTTTGAAGGGTGCAGTTATAACATAACAAGATAAGGAAAAGCTAAGAGGATATGAGGATTGTTTCTATCACTAGTCCATCCTCGTCCATTGTTCATCTGGGGGCCTTGCGGAGGGCCAAAGCTGAAATGATTAAGCTCTAAAAATATCTAATCTCTGATTCATGACCAATGTTTATTCATTTTGCTGTGCCTCCTCGTAACTAGTTTTACGGCATGATTCAAATGTCATGGTTGTTTACCTCTGAAACAAACTCATGACCCGCTGGTCCTCTGATTTCCTTGTGTAAGAACACGCATGACACAACGTCACGTCATTTTTCCAATACCTTAGTTGTACCGTCCTGATATAACAAATTAGCTTTTAACATCATTTGACCTTTATTCCCATTTTTTGTGCATGTTTTGATATGTGGAAGTACTCTGAACCATCGTCACCGATTCTAGATTTGGCAGACTTTAGATAAAGTTAACGCATTCAGAAAATAATGCACTGAATACTACATGTTTGTAATGTGTTTTAAGAATTTACAATAAGGGCCGCATGCATATATATATATATATATATATATATATATATAAAAAGGAAAACCAAAGCAACAATGTCACAGTAGCTGTCTTGTGCTTGCATTAAACCCATTAGGGTTTCACATGAGAACGTTATCTGTTGTGGTAAACGCACAGACATGCTCGAGTCTGATCAGTGAGATTGCGCAGAAAAAAAAATGTGTGTGCTGATTGATTTTAAACAGCACGACAGAAAGAGTGCTGTGGGTGTGCAACACTACAGTAACGCATATCTAATTTCATCAGAACAATTAAAACCTGCAGAATTATTAGTTTGCAAGAAGAGCCAGAAGAGAAACTAGATAATCTACTGTTTCTGTGTAATATTGTACTCATGACATGACATAATTTTCAATACAGAGATTTCTCTCCCTGGAATAAGCACCTGGATCAAATGATAGCTAAGATGAACACTGACATGCTGAAAAGGTTGTCACTACCACCAGGGAGAAAACATGCAGGATGCCGGCCCTCGAGGACTGACTTTGGGCACCCCTGATCTAGGCTATTGCTACTGTAAGAATGGAAGAGAATTCACAAGTTTAAAGGAGGAAAAATTTGCTTTGTAGAAAAAAAATATAAAATTCAAAATTTGTCGCAAAAATGTAGACAATAAAATTATTCTAAACTAAATAGAATAAATTTATGAAAATTATTCTAAACTAAATAGAATAGTTTTATTCTATTTAGTTTTTCTATTCTAATTTAGTTTAGAATAGAAATTATTCTAAACTAAATAGAATAATTTTATTCTATTTAGTTTAGAATAAAATTATTCTGTTTTCTTGTTTCATTCCAAGAAAACAAAAATCTCCTACAAATCAAGAAGCATCACATTTTGCTGCAGCAGAACTTGCCAGATGTAGATCATATAATCCACCATCACACCGTGTTTCTCAGAGTGTTTGAGAAAAATATGAGACGTTTCTATGTGCTGTATATGAAAAGAGAAAAGCAAATAACTGAAGCAAAACGAATCTTTGCAACATGACGCTGATCCAAAACATACCAGCAGACAGAGACTGGCAAAGAACTATGAAATGACTTGGGCCAACTCAAAGCTCAGGTCTTGATTTCATTAAGATGTAGTTGGGTGATTTTAATGAGGCTGTACAAGCAAGGAAACCCCCAACATGTCACAACTGAAAGGGAAAATGCTGGACATCGATCCTCAGACAGACGGACCCAAGGAAGCTATGCCACCATCACATCAGCGTGTGAATGGGCGAACGGCTGAATGCAGCGCGAAGCGCTTTGGGGTTCTCTGAACTTGATAAAGCGCAATACAGGACATCTTACCCTTTACCAAATGAATAAACGCCACTATAGGGACTCATGTTATTTTTATATGTTGTTTCATCTTAAAGTGATAAGCTGGTATTCATTTACCTGAAAGCCGAGGAGAATGCAAAGGTACCACGGTGGCCTGTCATTCAGGGAGTAAACCAAGTCGACACCTTTGTCCACTGTCTGTCCCAGAGGCTCATCGGTGTGTGGCTCCACGGTGTCGGTCAGCTGTGGCTGTTCATCACTGCCCTTGAAACACAGCCGGACAAAAAGGTCAACAGGTGATCAATTCCAGTCTAAGCCTTTTTTCCAAACCAAGAAATTAACTGTGACTGTTTTGAATTCTGCTTCAGCTTTATCGCTGGTTTAGTCTCGACGTTAAGAACAGAGAAGGAGAAATGGGCAAGTAGATACAGTTATCACATTCAAATATGCACTAATCGGTTTTATTGTTGTAGTTTTTGTTCTTATTATTAATTATTCATTTTATTATTAACAACAAAAATTTGCTTGATGTTCGCTTGACATTTTAAATGCACAACTGAATGACAATGAAGTTTGTCTGTCTTTTTGTTTGCTTTCACTGAATAAACTGAATAATTTTGCATTCATTAAATGCTTGGTTTGGAACGTGTGTATGCAGATATGCAGATTGTTCCTGGAAAGGGAAATGGCTGATTGGCAAAAAGTATTTGTTGTATAAATATTTATTGCAACTTACGTTTTTCTATCTGAATGTGGGAACAGGACATTATTCTCAGCCAAGTCAAGTAAAAACAAAAAAAATAAATAAAAAGTAACTAAATGGGGTAAAAAAAAACCTCCCAGAACACACAGGAGGTTGTTGTGGGCTTGATCTAACCCAAAGGAAGGAGGGTTAGATAAACCCAGCTTTTGCTCAAAGAAGCTGGGATTATGTTTTTGCTGTTTTGCGGTTTTATTTTACAGGTTTTGCCGCAAAACAAGTCGCCCCTCTTGGCTTACAGCATTGTTCTTTGAGGCTTTTGAAAGGCTTTTTCTCCAGCTCTACCAGAGTGTGTGTTGGGACAGTTGATGCCAAAAGTTTGGAGATCGACAGAAACCGTGTTTCTCACAAACTTTACTGCCTCACTTTTTAACCACAATTGAGGAGGATGAATTCAGCTCCTCTTAGATCCTGTCTCCTGTTTTTTGTTTGTTTGTTTTGTTTTGTTTTTGCTGATTTTACTCATATGTAGTTGTTTCAAGTTATTAAACAAATTGTAATATCTTACATAGACTGATTATTTCCAGACTGGTAGATTTAAGAAAACACTTAGAAAGACAATACATGAGTGAGAATGCTCAATGTTCCTCCTCTGTCTCATCAGAACCCATCTCATCAGAACCCATTATTCTGAAAAGAGCAAACTTTTCAGAATGACGAAAAGCAGAAAGAAAGGAAAATTCTGATTAGGTGTGTTTCTGGTTTGGAGTGAATGAACATGGCTGCACAAAGTGTAATTTTGTCGGATGTTGACATTACACAAGGTTGCAATAAAGAGAAGCAGAGGTTGCAAACTGGTGTAGACCACACAGTAGAATAAAGGAGAGTCCTCCCAATATTTGGACTTTGAAATCTCTCCAAGCCTTTCACCACCACCACTCCAGGCTGACAGGCCTCCCCTCTGTACTGGAGGTTTGGACTTTTCAGAGTTTTGTGCCTCTGATCAGACACAGACCCAACAGTGATGGGAAAACTGTGAGTTGTTTTTTTTGTTGTTGTTGAAACATGAGAAAATGGAGAGAAAGTCGGATTGCTCTTCTAAAAGAAACTCAGACTTATTCGAAAATCATTTCAGAAACACTTTGGATTACCTGAGCTTTCGGTGAAGCAGTCCCACTCAAGACTAATGGGAAACAACTTCTTCACCTCTTCCTGCTTCACCTGCATATCATTATCTCAAAACATCTTCAACCCAACCAAGCTGCCAATGGTAACCAACCCCAGATGCGATTTCTGTTAGCATTCCTGGAGTAAACTGTCTGTAGAGCCATTGGAATCAGATGCAGTTTGCAAGAAATATCAGACAAAACCTGCTCTCAGTTTGAACATACATTTTTATATTTTTTAGTTCAAACCACAATGTACATCCATTTATTTTTTGTTTTGTATGAAAGGGGAAATTTTTTAGTGCAATCAAGTCACTATGTTAACTTCAGTTATTATAAAAATGCTATACATATATAAAATATGACTTAAAAGAAATTTTCCTTCCTAATTTAACGCTTTGAAATCGGGCCTCTGTCTCTTCTGCTCTTTTTGAAACTTTGCCTTCCGGAAGTCATCGCAACATGGCTCCTCTATTAATCCTTTAATGACGTCTTTACAAGCATGGTTGTTCCCTTGAGAGGGAACTGAGAGGGAGCTCTTACAAATAGATCAGCAGATGTGCAGTTCCACCAGGTGTTTGCTAATTGCTGCCGGCTAGTCTGAAGGAGCAGAGTTGGAAGTCGAAGAGGAGACTTCCAACTCAGTCTCCCTTGCGAATGAGTGGGAGTCGCGGGGCGGCTCCCCCTGCAACTCCTCCGCTATGTGAGGCGGAGGCTGGGAAACTGCAGCACTCAACTTTGCACAGCTGAATGGTTGCCACAGGATATTAAAAGAGTTCTCAAATATGCATGGAAGAGTCACTGCAACACTCCAGGTACGTTTTTGATGAGTGAATAACCTAATTACATGATGTAAAACTAAAAAAGTTGATTTTACATAATAGTGCACATTTAAAGTCCAGAGCTGCTTGAAAACATCCCAGGCTCAATCCTTACATATCCATGAGTACGAATGCCTACCATGGGCTAACGGACGGATTCCCACACCCAGGAAAGTTAATTTTGTAATTAACTGTGAAAATGTATTGTGCATCCATAATAAATATTTTAACACATTTAACCAGAGCCACCACAATGAAGTCTAGGAAACCTTGTGGGATAAATACTGTTTGTAACAAAGCACTAGGTTTTGAAAATGGAAACTTGATTACACAGAACTTATATTACTATTTATTTATTTTTTATTGCCCCACTAGGGGGCTTTTTGCAGGCTCTAGTGTTCCTTATTTTACAGTAGGCTGGCAGGAAGGAGGTAAGGAGAGGGGGGAAGACATGCGGCAAATGTCATCGGATCCGGGAGTCGAACCTGCGACGGCCACGTCGAGGACTCAAGGCCTTCAAATGTGGCTCACACTAACCCCTACGCCACCACATTACTATTTATTTAAGAGATTATTTGGAAACTCTTTGGTATATTCTAAGATGTTATTGCAAACAATGTCTTAAGCATTTGAAACATTTAGGATTTGCATTTCTTTTACCAAAACAGGTTCCAGATGTACACTTAGCATAAATTCATTTAACTTAAGAATATGGAAAAAGTGCAGAATGTATGCAGGAACCACATCAAAGTTTTGAGTTACGTTCAACAAAATCCTGAACTTTAAACATTTTACAAGGGAGAACTTCCGAGTGACAGACGGCAGCTTAGAAAACCTCAGATCTCTCAGCCCGATAAGTCACCCTAGACCAGTGGTTCTCAACCTGTTTTGGGCCAGCGGCCCCCCATCCATTATCCAGGTCCCTCTCCGCCCCCCTTCAATGAATTTGTAGGCTACTTTGCACTGAATATTATTTTATTATTAATATTACTCTCACTATTGTTGTTTTAATTTTATGGTTGTTTCATCAAAAATCCTTTCCCAGAGAACCAAAAAGCCATGGGAGTAAAATTCATTTTTACAGGCGTCTACGAAAAATGCAATGATTGGATATTCAAGTTAAAACTGGTAAACAGCAGCCAATCAGAGTGGAAAAAAATATTCTTCTTCTGTGTCATTTTCTGATGTTAGTTGTTAAATATTGCACAAAGTGAACAGATAAAAGATGTTTAACAATACCATCTTTTATCTGGTGGGATGGTCCACCATCCCTCCGCCAAAGGGGAGGGATGTTTAAAGTTCAAAGTTTAAACTGTATAACAATACCAGTTTAAACTTTGAACTATTTTCAAAACTGTGTTCTGCAACATTAAAACATGGTTATAACTGGAACTATATTAATCACAACTCTTCTTCTCGTCAGTGTTTCTCTCAGCTCTGTGCTGCCTTCAGGAGAATGGGATATCAGAGTATCGTCCATAAAATTTCACCCACATGGCATTTACTGTGTAAACCAGAGCTTTCAATGGAAAAACTAAAGTTCCAGATCCTTTTAATGCCATACAAATATGAAACAGAAACATGGATTATATCTTTATATAGAGCTGACTAGACATAAGGTTGTACAGAAAATGGATGGATGGATGGATAGTTTTACTGGACAGAAAAACTATCCATCTTAATGAGTCAAATTGAAAATGTCATGGAGTCATCAACCTCATGACATTAACACTGACATTAAAAATATTGAAGAAATAAATATATCAAATCTAATTAAAAACATAAATAAGTGATATATTTCTTCTTAGTACTAGATGTGGTCCCAACAACCTCATGGCACTTCAACAATATTATTTTACCTCTTATCTGATAACTATGTCTGTTTGTTCTTGCCATACAGTCCTCTGTATTAATTATTGCTCAACAGGTCTTGCCATACCAGTTTATTCCTCTGTATTTACTTTAGTTTCTTAGTTTATTCTTGCATTTTGTTCTTCATTCATTTCCATTTAGTTTTTGATTAGTATTATCCTCTGCTGGTTTATTGTTATGTCCTCTTTAGTTTTTTATTTTTAATTTTATTTAATTGTTTGTATTGTCGCTCACCACCAGTAATCTTCACTCATCACCTGCTGCGCCGCCTCATGAATTTCACCTGATCAGCCACTATAAGCTCTTGATTTTCCACTTTTTCAGTGCTGAATTTTCTGATCCTGGTTCACATCGAGTTCATTTCTTTATTTAACTTAGCTCATTTTTCAGAGGGATACACAGTGAGGGTATCGTGATTTTAGTCATTACATGTTTATAACAGCTATACTTCGTTGTCCTATGTAAGAGTGCAGCATCCAGACAGACAATAAAACATTTTGTAATATAAGTTGTTGTTTTGACATGATCACAGCACTGCCAAAACATATGTATAAATCCATAATCTGGCATAAATGCCAGCATTCTAAAGTGGAAATTATATGAAGAAACAACTTACTTGAAAAAGAACTAAAATCATGAAACGTGCATTTTTAAAAATCAAATGAGAATTTCTTCCACATTTATTGTTTAAAAATGGCTATAAGATTATGTATCACTTACTTAAATGTTTGGTGTAATACATTGTGAAAACCTTTTTTTAAAAAAAGAAAAAAAACAGCCTTCGAATCAGTTAGGCAATCCACACAGAAAGAAAGAAAAACTCACATTAGAGATAGTAGCTGTTTTTTAAAAACTCTTATAAATGATTTCAGCATGCATCTAGTTCCAAACTGTATGAAAGAAGTAATGAATGTGCATATTAAAAAATAATAGAAAATATATTTTTTCATATATATATAGAAATCCTATATAAAACATAACATATTTGAAAATCAGACACCAGAATCACAGCCACGTCATCAGCTGGTGTGACGCTGAATTGATGCGGTCAGGAGTAGCAGGAGAACGGAGCCAAGAAGTTAACAAACACAGAAGAGAAGGAAAGCCAAGCATGTTTAGATGTTACACAATACAGTTTCAGCAAGTTGCTCAAAGTCTAAACTGGTATTGTTGTGCATTTAAGGTGTAAAGTTTATCTTCGAGCAAACGCCCCCCAAAGGAATCACAGGGCCCCCTTTAGTAAAAATTTTGGTCAGCGGTAGAGAAACGCTATCCTAGACGAAAAAGCTCACCAGGGGAGAAAGCAGAATGGCCTAATCCAAGTGCTAATGGTCTTTGTAAAGCAGATAGCTAACTGTATGGAGGACAACAAAGAGGTAAGTCAGACAATTCTCAAAGAATCGAGGGCTTTTGTAAAAGAAAAACGTGACATGAAGGGCAAAATAGCAAAAAACAAACTAAACGTTTGCTGAAGGCCATTGTAGCATTTATGTTTAAGAGCCAGAAACCAGGACAGGGAAGATTCCAAAAGATTTATTACAAAACACAGCTGGATGGCATTGAAGTGGTCCTGGAATACAAAAAAAACAAAGATGAGTGACATGACTGGATGGAGAACCAGAGCACAGGAAAAACAAAAAGGAGATTTACTAGGAATCGGAGATTTACAGGGTCCAAGAATCCAGCTTCTGCAGGGCTGGAGGATCTGTGAAACACTGGCCTTGAGGGCCTCAGAAATGTTCACTGAGAGCAGAGATAATTGTGTCCACAAGCCAATTATTCACGGTTCATAAACTGTCCAGGGTCATGCACAGGAGGGTCTCAGGCAAGGTGGGAAAAATATCCTGAATACAACAGGCTTGAAACGGGGTCAGAGTCAGATAAGGTTCGGCAATGGAAGCTCAAAAACTCCATTGTTATGCCGGTAAGGACAAAGCAAAAAGCAGTGCTGTGAGTCAAGCAGGGCCAGTAAAGTGTTGGCTCATGAACCAGGGCTTGAAGGCATCATGCAATCTCACACTGAGCAGGTGAGAAAAGGTATTTAAATAATCAGCGAAAAGAATCAAGGTGGAACTGAAATCATGACAACTATATCTGCATTTCCATTGACCAAACAATTGCGCAAACTGAAAGCAAGAAAATAAATTCGCTCAATGGTACGACAATTTATAAAAAAAGAACAAATTTTTTCTTTTTATAAAATGTTCTTGCCAAGGGATAAGGTGTTTTTTTTGTGGTATCAAAATAGATGTTTTTCACAAAACTGCAATAGAAACACTTTTTTGAAGCATCACACGAGTCATGTGATCAACAGCCGGATGTTTCTACCGACAGAAACCACAAAGAAGACGACAGAACGTGGCAGCAGGATGATGGATTGTTTTTGTTATTTTGCAGCCACCAGAGCTCTCACAGCATCACACAGTTCATGAAAAGTTGAACTGTCGAATCCGCAGCTCTTCTGTAAAACCACAGATTATAATTTCCCATTAAATCACAGCATATGCAGCGGCTCCCAAGTAGCCGGGGCTTGTTGCTCCAACAGCGGAAAAAGACGTCTCCTCTGATGGCTGATAGATGATGAGTCATCTTTGGCCCTTCTATACTTCAACCATGAATTATACTCATAATTCATGGATTGAAGTATGAATATACAGTACAGCTCGTGCTACATCAGTTGCTGTCATGACTTTTAGTGACTTATCGCATGAAGAATCTTAATGCTGTTTCCATTAAATTCTGCTGTATTTAATGGAAACAGCAGAATTGCAAAGTTGTGCTTTTTTGATATGGGCCGATTATAGGCAAAGATTTGCGCACATGTGTAACAAAAACACAGCTACTTTGCATGGGGCAGAGCATGTGATAGCATTAGATTTTAATTAAAATTGTTGGGATAAAATTGTATTTTCTATTTCAGCTAATTATAAATTTTCCATCTTCAGAAAATAGTCATTTTCAAGCTAACTTGTGTTGCTGTCTGTGTGGAAGATGTTCATTGAAAAGATGTCTGACTCCTGACAAACCACCAGACATATGTTTTGATGGTAATGAGCACAAAGAAAGGTTTCCAGTTTACAAACCCTTTGATGAATTTTGAATTGGTCTCCTAAAGGCTGTGAAACTCCACTGCAGCTGTTTTATAGGGACAGAAAACAGGAAAAAGGTGGAGAGAGAAAAGATGCCTTTCTTTTTTTATTTGTTATGTTTCAAGGTTTGCTGTAATGCATTAGGACATTCTGTGCTATTCCGGAAATCAACTAACTAAAGTCTTCACCGATCATTTCTCTGTGGAGAAAGCTTTTTGATTCGGTGATAAATGCGATTATAGCAACCGTGTGGCTGAATGCTTCATGTCTCGTCGTTACTTATGTCACACACATCATTTAAACCGGTGAGACAAGCAGAAATGCAACGTGTTCTGCATTTCGTCTCTGTTTTTACTTTAATGTTACAGTTTCTCAGCAGGTATTCAACTAAAAACAAAATGGCTCTGGAGGTCGCATGTCAAAGCGTTTGCTTCCATCTACTGGCCATCTGACGGCACTGGAGCTGAGAACGCATGCAGAGGAATGCACACTTGTTTGCTGAGTTATTTGCAAGAGTTAAAGCAAGCCATTGCTTTTCAAATCATCATTCAATTTACTCATAAACAAAGACGTTTAAGAGAGAAAAGGTGGTTGTGATTTTAGATGGACTATTATTTGCATTTGTTCTCGTTTCACTTCAGTTTTTATCAAAATCACCAGAAATCCCAAAGGTGGAGAAAACGCCCTCTGAGACGTAAATTTAATTTCTCATTGCAAATTTATTCCGCCAAGTTTGTGTGTGAAATGCAAACATTTGACAAGCAAATGTCAAGTGTGCATTCAGATTAAATTAAATGAAGGATGAAGATATATTCAGTTGGGACTCCCGTGCGATGTTGTTTCCCTGCAGTGTAAAAACGCAAAATGTTACCAAATATTTTGGTCTACGTTCTAGTGAAAATATCCCAGTTGAAATAAGACATAACTAACTTACAGATTAAAAGTACTTGTTCCATTGACATATTCTTTCCCCTGTTCATTAATATTATGGAATTATTAACTTAAAACAAAGTCCTATTTCTTGCTAAAAAGTTACTTGTAAGTTAGTTTTGTTTAATTTCAAGTGTACTGAGATAGTTTCACTAGAAAGTAGACCATAATACCTGGTAACATTTTGAGTTTTAGTACTGTGGTAATTGTTTGCTTGTCCAGGAGAACAGAAAGACTCGATACAATCTGTTGGGTTTCCTTAGACAGAGCATTTTTTTAAACTACCGGTACTTTGAGTTTATTAACTGAACGTAATTTACAGTTTGATAAGTAGGATCGATTGGAATGTATGTGTGGCTTATCAAATCAAATCAAATTTTATTTGTATAGCACACTTCAGCAACAAGGCATTTCAAAGTGCTTTACATCACAAAAAACACAAAAATACAAAGACATAGAACACAGTCAACAGTTGAAACATTAAATTTTGCTCTCATTGCAAATCAGGTTGTTGATTAATATTTCATTGATTATATTTATGCTTATATGTGACTTGTTGTGAACTGGTGTTATAGAAACAATTGAGTTGGGCGTGCAAGAGAGAAATGCCTGGCTTTAGAGTACTGGTTGAATTGAATTCAAAGGCTGAGAATTTTTATATGAAAAAAACAAACTGCAGTTCTTAACACCTCCATAGACTACAGATCTACCAGCAAGACAAGCTAATTGTTTCCTAAAGGTCAAGGTAGCTCAAAATGGGGGCAGGGGATGACCAAATCCATGGCCACACTCTTATGTCGGTAACTCTTTTTGCGCACAATTTATTTTTCCGTACAAACACAATTTTTTATTGAAACTTTAGTTTCAATAAAACACTTATTAGTTGATTTGGATACATTTGTTATATTTGTTAGTGCACGCATTTAGTTAACATATGTATTTATATCAACTTAAAGTTAATTTTGGTTGCTGAAGATTAAAGCTTTGTTTGTTTTCCTGCCTTAGAGTTGCCAGACAAAAGACGGGGGGGGCAGGAGGGGGCCAGGGCCCAGCAGGCTTTAAATGCTGATTGGACTGAACCACTAGCTCCTGCTGACTGGGGAATTTGAAGTTTCTTTGTTTAGATAAGTTTTTGTATTTAAGTAAATATTATTAAAGTTTAATATTTTAGATTTTTATTTTTGGGTCTTTAGTTTAGCCAAACCTAGCTGTACTGTTATTTGTTTTTGTGTTATTTGTAATTGTACTCTGCTTAGTTACCCCTGTTGTGTCTTAATTGGTCTGATCAGCCAGTATATAAACCCCTGTGTCATTTCTTTATGAGGTCAGTTATGCTTGTTTGTGCAGCCAGTTTTTTATAATTGTTGCCTGAGTTCAGGTTTGTGTCTTTGACCTCTTTGTTGAGCTCAGTTTATCTTTTGTCATTTATAATCTGTGGGTTAAAATATTTTTTCTAATATGTCCTGTGGCTCCTCCTGTTTTTAACTCGGCCCATCACATTGTGCTTACATACACTTCGTTAATGCATTTATATATACACTTTATACACACTTTTGCTTTGTGTACTTTTGTTCTACACTCTGAAGAGTTTTGTTATATTCCTATCTGTGAAAGAGTTAAAATGTACTCATATACATTTTCAATCTAATTTAGGTGGAGACATGGGTTTTTACTTTGTTCATGTTATACTTATAATTTTGCTTCACAAGTCATTCCTGAACTTGACCAAGTTGAACATAATTGCATTAATGATAATCATTTTAAAAATAAGATAAAAGGTATAAGATAAATAATAATAATAGTAATAATGGCTATTATTATTATTATTATTGCAGCAACACCAGATTTACACCAGTGATAATATTACTATTACTTTCATTTCACTTTAGTTTTATCTAAAGTTCATGCATTTAGAAAAATTTGTGTTTTTCAGGAAGTGACAAATCCTGGAAAATACCGTGTCTGCTCAAACACTAAGCCACTAAAACTAATATCTTTATTGTCAAAGACATTTGACAAGTAATTGATTACTAAATCAGTTGACGACGAGTAAAAATAAAACACCAACCTTAGCTGAAAGTCAACAGCGGGATTACTTTGGGTAGAAATCACAACAAAGTTAAATTGGGTTCAACAGATCCTACATGGGTTTGATAAAAATGTTATTGTGACACACTGCATGTGTTCTAATATTTTTTCATGAGTGATTTTATTTGAGCGACGAGATCGTCGCAGTTTTGGTGCAACACCAGGTGTCACTAGTGAGCAACGAACGACACGCCAAGTGATGCTGCATCATTTGGCACATAAAAAAGATCCCAGCAGAAACGTTGTCGCGATAATTCAAGCACTAATTAAATATTAAAAATACAAAATTAGCTGAGAGGATTTAGTTTGTATGTGTGTGAGAGTGTATAAATATGTATAGAATTTTGTTATTTTAAGATTTGAAGATATTACACCTCCGTCCAGTTGATGGCGGTAATACACAAAGTTTGTAAACTGCCAGAAAACGCTTTGATGATGATCAATAGATGATTTTTTTTTTTTAACAAAACATTTATTTACAATAATGAAATGCAAAAAATACCATTAAAAACACAAGATAACACATCAGAACAAGCTTAAAAATAATAAAATAAGGTGCTTGTTAAATAGTTTTCCCTGAGTTAATATATTGCACAATATCCGATTGAAACCCCATAGCTGCAGGACATTTTCCATGTTCCCAGTGGCTCTGTGGAAGCAAAACTCCAGAAGAAGGAGGACAAGAAGAAGAAGAAGAACGTTGTGGCATTTGTCATGAGAGCAGGCCTTGGAGCACATGAGAAGCTCACAGAGCTGGAAGGCTGATGGAGAGAAAGTCGGGGAAATGGAGCGCAGGGGCAGAACACACAGCGCTGGGAAAAACACAAATCTGGACCCGGTGGATAAAACCTTTGGAACTCCCAAGACGCTGCACTCTGTTTTCTTTACCTCAGCATATTGTATTTAACTCAGCAAGTCATTAAGAGACCCACTGCTGCATTAAAGCAGCTCTAAAACTCTTCAGAAATGACAGTAAAAAAAAGTTGAAATTCCTCAAAGTTTAGTTTGTTCATTTAGCTTTGACTAAAGAATAAGGCAGCAAGAGCAGAAACACCAGATGATAGAAAAAAGGTGGGAGCCTTCAGATCATGACTGTGTGTGTGTCGCAGAGGTGGGGACTCGAGTCACATGACTTGGACTCGAGTCAGACTCGAGTCGTTAAAATCACGACTTGAGACTTGAC
>CAEFZY010063574.1:0-31461 GCA_903066815.1 Brachyrhaphis roseni | reverse complement strand
CAGCGCTTAGCTGCTCGGGCCTAATAAACAGTACAGATACAATAGGCCTTCGCAGCGCTTTGCTGCTCGGGCCTAATTAATTATATATCTATACTTGGGAGGAAGAAATTGGAGGGACCCTTTATGACCACTAGATGGCGGTATTACCAGTTTTACACGGATAAAACTGCTGCTTTTTGCAAGTTCTAGTACTCAAATGTTGTAACAAAATGTTTACATTTCTAACAAAAGCAACATATTCAAAAAAATGATGTTTGATCAAATCCTTTATAGATGACTCTGCTTTTGAGCTGAATCAAAAGATGCATCCTAATGAATAAATGTTTATGTATTTGGTCTCAGGTTGACGATCTCAGCAGAATGCCCCATGCAACTGGAGGACTTTCCCATGGACGCCCACGCCTGCCCACTCAAGTTTGGCAGCTGTGAGTACAATCCCTGCTGCAGGCGTCTATATCCATCCCCTTACAGTGCTTGGTAATCCCAGATCAATCACTGTTACGTAATTGCATCCTGCAGTCCGGTGCAGCCATTTACATTTAACTTTAGTCCACGGTCGATGTTGATTAACGCCTGACTGTCACATTTAGAGTCGATTTTAAGGCCTGTCGCTGCAGTGCTGAATTACTAGAGTCATAAACTGGCACAAAAAGTGCAAACACTGTTATAACAGCCAGACTTTTACCCTGCCCCCTCCTCACAGAGAAATGTATTGAGTAATTCAGGGGAAATCGATGGCATGGGCTGAAATATGAACCAAACTTTGTCCAGGGTGTGCTGGAATGAAGTTACACTGAAAACTTCCTCTGTCAACATTCAATGCTCCTTTCTTTCCAAAAGCCAATAAAATCAAGAGAATGGATTTCCTCAAGTTTCCTCAAGCGTAGCTAGTGACGGGGGGCTGTTCAGCTTTGTGTCCTCCCTCTGATAGAAATGTGAGAGGAACTCGGTGGTATTTAAAGACAGCTCGGCCCACACCTCGGGAGTCTGTTAGGCTTAAAGGATGAGGCTCTTTATCCCCAGATCTCAGCGACATGAGCTCCGCCCACCCTCACTATGTCAGATTACACTTTGGAGCGCAATCCAATTATACTGCGAGAAGGTGCTGGGCTGTCCCGGGGTCAGCATCAACCTAATTACCCCCTGGTGCAGAAATGCAGGTGAAAGGTGGAGGAGCATAATAGAAATATTGAGCGGATGTCAAGGCAGAACTATATTTTTTACAATGAGAAGGGAGTGCTTCCTGTGACAATTAGTCTGCATTCACACACCTGTCTTGTGGAAGTGCACGAAGCTACTGCTCAGTGGCAGAGTGGTGACTTATCCAGGAATTAAAGCAGGTTAGCTCAGGTGAAAGGCAGCTAATCCCCCTACTCTGCTCCACTTGCTTAACATAACTGCTGGGCTGCAAGGGCTCACTTCTCAGATCTACGCGGACAAGTTGGAGGGATAAATGAAGAATCCAATTTATGCAGCATATATGCAGTGACTAAAATGCAGTCCTGGGATACTAAATATACCCCGTCTTGTTCTGCAAGATTTAAGCGGGAAAGTAGAAGCTGCTAATTAAATGCAAGTGATAAATTGATCATCAACAAGTGTCACTACTGCAAAAACACACAAGTTTTGGCAAGCTGCTGTTTTGGAGCATACTGGTGTGTGATAAATTGATGTCTAGACAGAATTGCAATGATTTTAGAGAAGCAATTAATGAAGCTTGCAACGACTTGCAGAAACATTTCATGATGGTTGCTAGTTGGTTTGGAGCTAACTGGTGTGTTTAATACAAAGCCAAAGGAGAACAAAAACAGAAATTATCCTAGAGATGTAATTGTCGCTCCCAATCAAGCTAGGATGGATTATTTGTAACCAAAAGTATTTAAGGGGTACATTTGATCTCATATGTCCAACAGTCCAAGTTTTACTGAAACTGGATCATCAACTGGACAATTTTCAAACAGCAGCAAACCTGAATGACTGGACAATAAGCAGCCACTGTTGTCACCAGTCGAACCTTTCATAGTAGTGTCGGTGTTACAGTGTGGGCAGGTGACTGGTCAACATAGAACTGCCCTATTCTTTGTCAAGCTCATAGTACCTGAAAAACATTGTCACCCTCCATGAACAACACAGCATGAGATATCTTCGTCAAGCTGTGATTGATTCTCAGTGCCGCATGACACATTATTTAGATGTTAATTTTTGTTAGGTTTTGTTTCCATACATTGTGGGATGAGGATATTACCATGCCATGCATCTACTTAAATACCCTACTTTCTTGATATAATATAACTATAGCATGTACTTTTCACTCAGTTCACAAAACTCTGACTCAATCTTGAGCTGCGCTCCTTCTTATCATTAAACATTGCCAACAGCTAAACTCGGTGCATTCACTTACTGTAGGAGGTGATGAGTTTGGCCGAGTTGTAGCTCCTTTTGCCTCACACAGTGAGGCAGGAACAGCATCGCATTAAGTGTTGAGAAGTTGGCAAAGGTGGACTGTTGGGCCTGCCAAAGTCTTTAGCTCTTCGTTTGCATAATGAAATTCACCAATAATCCCTTTTTGCAATCTCCCCTTTCACTTAAGGTTGTGGTCTTTAGCCTGTCAGTCATTAAATTTGACCAGGCAGTCAACAGCTGCATGAAGCTGCCAAGTGAGCACACAGGTTGGGCAGATAGGTTAGCATCCTATCTGCCCTCATCAGAGGCAGTGGTGTGAAAAGCTGTTCCTAGTCCCTTCACACATTCCTACTGATTTTGCTTTTCACGTCACACTAAGGTTATACGACATAATCAGTTTTAGATCCTG
The DNA here is from genome assembly GCA_903066815.1 of Brachyrhaphis roseni. NCBI lineage: Eukaryota > Metazoa > Chordata > Actinopteri > Cyprinodontiformes > Poeciliidae > Brachyrhaphis > Brachyrhaphis roseni. Next base: position 28,649 of record CAEFZY010063574.1, on the reverse strand, counting down.
ACACAAACAAGACTACTCTAAAACCTTTACTTTGTTTTGAGAAATTGGTTGTCTTAATTATGGCAAATTGTTGAGGTTTTGAAAGAACAAAACAGCCTCATACCGTCACACTACCGCCACCATGTTTGACTGGATGTAACAAGAGCCACTGTCTGAGTCTTTCATGCCATTAGATTTGCAATTGACAATGTCCAAAAAAGTTTCTAACACAATCCACGCTAAAGAATCGCAGAATCTTTGGGAAACAGACAGCATCACTGGTCTTCCTCTGGGAACCAGGTGATTTTTGTTTCTTTCTGACCTACCTGGTGTTTTTATTGTCAGAAAGCTCAATCTTAAACTCTACATTTACTTAGATTAACATCTGAGATTGTAATGCTAAAAGAAAATAAGTTGTATTAGTTTTACATCTTTAATTATATTTGATCAGTTGTGCAACACGTCAAATCTGACGGTGTCGTCTTTGCGAACAAGGGAGACAACCTGCTGACCCAAAAATACTGGCCAAATCAAATCCGCCCTCACACAAACACAACGCAGTCACACTAGAAATCCCCAAGTTTTCATAAGCAGAAAGCAGTCATCTATTTGTTTTTAGTAAAAGCTGTGGGAAAATATTTTTCTTGCATATTCAGTTATCTCAGTAGGTACATGTGTAAAGTTTGTCTGTTTCTCAGATGCCTATCCAATATCAGAGGTGGTCTACACATGGACTCAAGGAGCTGCTAAGTCTGTTGTTGTGGCAGAAGATGGTTCCAGACTCAACCAGTACCATCTCATTGGACAAACAGCTGACACAGAGGACATACGCACCAGCAGAGGTGGGAAAGGCTGTTTATAGTGAGATATTAATGGCTTAAGTTTGATTACGTGATACAGAAAAAAAATGGTGTGACTCAATATGATGAGATAAAACAAATCAAAACAGAATAAGATTACACACAATGCAACTCTTCTGCAATTATACTGTGCCATATAATGTGTGACAAAATACAATACAATGTTTTACCTCAGGTATTTCTTGATCTGGAGTTTATGCAATTACTTTTTTAAAGTTTGGGCCTGGTTTAAAACGTTTTACTCCTGGCTTGTTCAGAGTGAATGATGAGTGCAGACAAACAATACCAAGACTCAGTGAGTGGATGCCAGTGGAGGAGAGTAGCATATCCGTCACACAACCAGCTGCCGGACAGGCCTGTCATACAACACTTATCCCCACATGAGCTGATGCGTGCACACATGGCCACGCGAACAGACACTGAGCTGGAGAGACCTGAGACCAAGGGTTAATCCTCCCCTAACATCCCTCCAACCAGGCATCAGCCTTTGCATAAGAAGATGACATCACAAATCTGTGAGAGATTGGTTGGGTGGCTGTCACTGAGAGGATCTGCGTGAATAAATTTATCTCTGTGAACACCAGATGTCCTCACAGCGATAGATAGAAACATACAAAAGAGGTCATGAACCTGGGTATTTCTCTGGGCGGTTTAGGTTTTCAGTTAGCATCGTGGAAAGGCGTAAGGTTAGCTTTTACCTAGTCATGAGTGGAGATGTGTTTCACAGAGGAAAAAAGTCTCTGATCACAAGTTCTCACAAAGATGGAGCAAGGAATGTTTGGAGAGGCTCGCACAGACATGTGGAGGTTGAAGGGGGCTGAAACACATCTGTTTAATACTCTTATGTAAAGCGGAACTGTGCACTTCCCTTTGGTTTCTAGTGGAGTGTTTATTGAAAATCTGGATTTCCCCTGCATGAGTGTTTTTTTTTTTTATACAACATAAGTTGGTTGTTTGTTTGGTAAAGGTTACTGAAATAAGTTTGGTTACTGCCCTCAATCATTTCACACTTCATTAGCATTAGCATAACTACGTGTTTCTATTTCTTTGTAAGAACCAGAAAAGTGTTGGGAGTTTTTATTTGCGTCTCTTAAATACATATTATTGAATGGACTGAATTAGTTGTTTCTATTCAAAAATAAATGTATGAACTGGACTTACTCACCCCGACACACTGCATCTTTACACTTTTTTTATGCATATCACCACTTCTTGTAAATCTGCCAGTAGGCAGCATCACTGTGACCTATTTTGAAGATATTATTGTTGAATAAAAAGATAAAGAACAAATTTAAAAGTAAGGTATTTTCTGTTAATCCTTGATCTCTCAAGTTGTCAAGAAACATCTTGAGAGAAAGTTAATTCAGTTTCTGGTTCAACTGTGATTCATGAGAGAATTAATTTGCACTTGGTGCTTCCTGCTGACCTGGAGGAACTCAGTAGCGTTTCAGTTTGATTTCCTTTATCATCACAATTAAAAAAGGGACAGATTTTTAACAAGGTACTCAAAACTTTAAACACAAACCATATTTTGCCCAATTAGATGGCTTTAATTGCAATAAATGTAGCATCATATCAAATATGTTAAATTTGACCTATTTGAAAGAATGCATCTAGATTTAAACACTGAAAAGCTTCAATTTCTGGCTAGAAGTTCATCCAAAGTTATATAGGGAACATGCTCGGGTTGTTTTTATAATTTTCTTTTCTTTAGCGGTAAGCAACATTTCTCCACAGCTATAAATTGTATTTTTTACAACCACTGTATGAATATGCTGACTGTCATCCTAAGATTATTTAACATTGTATAAACTTACAATGGAGTCTTTATCAATTATTAAGGACCTTTTACTTATGCCAGAAGTTGTTGATAATATAACGATTTGTCAACAACCATTTGTTCCATCTGCAAAAGATTAGCAAAAAAATAGATACTTATAGGGACTAAAGGCAGAAAAATCATCGTTCGTACAGCCGAAAGCTTCTGTCTGGATGTCGTCCAAATCAGTGGTGGATATTGCCGGTGGGTTTGAACTGTAGGGTCATATTCAGTCCAGTAGGTTAAGTCATTCTGGTCAGAGTTTATGAGTAACTTTTACAGTCAAATAAGACATTTTAAACCTGCTAGACCTAACCTGTGCATTTTGACTTGTCTGAGAAAGTAGTAGGTGTTTAAAGCAAACACAAAGAGCGCTGGTAAAGTTGAAATTACCACCGAATTTCTTATCTAGAAATACCAACACCTTCCTAAGTCAGGAAGGTGTTGGTATTTCTAGAGCAAAGCAAGGAAACACATCTCAAAGTAATCTTTACTTGATTTCCTTTATTCATTATGGCAACAAGCAATGAGGAAGGCTGTCACAGCAAAAGGAAATGAATACGGCCACTAAAGGTGCAAAGGAGTTCAGTAAATTTGCCAAAAAGGCGTGCTGTCGACAGAAGTTTACTGTTGCTGCTCTGCTCTATTTAAAGGATCCCAGCAGATGCCTGCTGTTTCATTTAGTTCAGATAAAAACACCAAATCACTGGTTCACGTGAAGTTCAAAGCAGCGAACGGTTAATGATTGTCTTGACTTTCTGATGTTCTAACCTCTGAAAACTTCATGGTACAAAAATCTTCCTGGGCCCGAGCTGAAAGGGGAGGTCTAATAACTGTTTCATTGGACCAGACTGTCACTATGTTTAAGAAGTTTTTTAAAAATAAGACATTTATTTTGCCTTCAAGTCGTCTGGTAAACTTTAGCTTGGTTTGCTAAGAAAGGATCCTCTTTAAAGTTTGTAGCTTAGTGCTTTGGATGGATGTGACGGTGTTAGACTTTAAGAAGCACATCTAATTTTAGACTATACACCTATTTGAGAGCATGAAAGAGGAGATTAGTCCATGAGTTTGTCTTTAGATAGTTGACATCTCTAAGGACACTGAGCGTTCAATACCGTTCCCTAAATAACTGCCTGACGCTACGGTAATGCTGCTGTTCCTTTCTCTTGGTCTTCATTTTTAGACGATAAGCCCTACCTTAAAGGTCTTCGTAAACCATTCAGCTCAAGTGATATTTGAGGTACAACCAAGAAACTTACAAGTTCACCAGCATTGCAGCGTTGTTCCTCAACATGAAAGGAAGTTCCCCTTGGACGTTGTTGAATACAAATCCTTGGGAGAGAAGGAGTAACATCCAGCAGTGGAACATGTTCCTTGTCAACCCTTCCCAGTACAGATCCATGCATCAATGGTGAAGGTGCCCAGAATCTTCACGACAGCAGCAGAGGTTGATGGGGGGGTTGCAAGAGAGCCAGCCTGGGGTCATGAAGGCGTTGGAAGGCCCGGGTAGGGATGCGCGGGTTGTCCCGACTGAGGCATCGCAAAGACCAAGGTCGCTAAGAGATGGAAGTGACGGACAAAAAGCAACAGACCTCCGTCATTTGACAGCTGCAACAAATGCTTCCTTTTTCCCTCGCATGGCAACCAATCCCGTCAAGAATCATTAATCCACAAAAAGCTGCCAAATTAAAACAGGGAGGTGGGGGGAAACCGGCAGGATGAAAAGGAAAAGACAGGGAAGACCCACAAAGCTAGCCCCCCTCCATCCCAGCAATGATTAGCAGCAGCAATCGTCCTTCCTCTTCCGCAGCTTAAAGTCTGTGCTGAGGTGTGTGTCAACAGTTGGAAATCATGCTTCGTGTGTATGTGTGTGTCACCGCCGTGATTGGCAGGGCTCAGATTGGGCGGGGCTTCATCGAGGATCCCAGGACAGGAAACCTAAACCCCCTCCCCCCCCTTCCGTCTCACTCCCTCTATTCCTCTCACTGATGGCAGGATGCAGATTGTAACCAGGGATTAGAGAGGTTCAAAAATCGGATTTTGCCCCAGAGAAAGCCTCGTCTATTACTCTGTGTACGGTGTGTGTGTGTGTGTGGGAGAGAAAGAGATGGACTGGATTTTTCATAGCCACCCAGCGCCTGCAGTCATAAACAGCTGACGGCGAGAGGATTTTTCTTTCTTTAAAGCCTGAAATTCAACATTGTGTCCCTCTCTTTCTCTTCCCCTGCACTTCCTTTCTTGCCCAACTTACCTCCATCTGCCCTCACCCGCTGTCAAAGAGCCAACATTAACCACATAACAATCTGCTCCCATAGTAATTAACGCCACTTGTGCTCATTTATTCACTTTAATAGTGAATCCAAAGTGTGTTTAATTTCACCATTATACTCAGTTGAATATGGAATATTCTCTCTAGTAATGCTCCATTGATTTTTTTCACTACTCTGCACATATCAGCTCGTCTTTATTATGTCCATACAGAATTGAGATGAAAAGTTTTCAGAGAGGGTTTTGACAGTGCAACATGACATCATTTCTTATCTCAAATAAATTTGTTGTTCTCAAAATGTTGTCTGTTTTCACACAAAAGGTTTCAAGCAACCTAAACTGTGTTAAACAATTCATTTCTACTTAAAGTGTATCTCAAAACAGTGATGTACAAATGCAAAAAAAAAAAAAAAAAGTAGCTTTTTAGCAATTAAGATGAAGCATAGTGGTAGCAGAATCATGACCTGGGGTTATTTCTCTTCAGACAACATTGGTGCATCTTAAACTGGGGTTTCAGAAAATTAAAGTTTAGCAACAAACTAGTCAAAGCACAAAAATAAATCTTACAGGAAACGTGCAGGGACCCTAAAAAAGACAAATTTGGACTAGAGATTTGCTCAGTATGTGACCGATTTGGAAAAGTTTCTTCAAAAATCATCCTTTTGTTTAGCACCCCCACATGGTGAGATAATGTCATAGCATAGGGAATTTATATTAAGTTCTACTTTCGTGAATTAAAGAGCAGCAATTTAATTCTTCATTTCTCCAAAGATTAACAATATTTTCCAAAAACCGCTTATTTTACCATCAGTTTATATGTAAACAATAAGACAATTAACTATGGATAGCTTCCATGATGCCTTCACAATATGTGGCCCCCAATAAATGGGCTTTGATACAAATAATAGGACTCTTTGAAGTCTCTTATAATATTAAAAATTACATTGAATAATGCTCATTTAAAACTTGCATTCCATAAAGAAGATTTACAGTATTTTACTGATGATATATTGTATCTTACCTCCAAAAGTCATTGTGTTTTTTATTTTGAGGCACTTAAATTTCATTAAAATGCTCAATCTTACTCACTAACCTTATATTCTTTCTCTCTCCGCCTCCTCTCCCGCCACTCAGGGCAATACACTGTGATGATGGCGCACTTCTACCTGAAGAGGAAGATCGGCTATTTTGTCATCCAGACGTACATGCCATGTTTCATGACCGTAATCCTGTCCCAGGTGTCGTTTTGGCTCAACAGAGAGTCCGTTCCCGCGCGGACCGTGTTTGGTGTGTGAAACATTTCCCTCACACTTTTTCCATCTAGCCTTTGAGTGATGCATTTAGACGTAACACGTTTCTTGTTTGCTTCCAGGGGTGACTACGGTGCTGACTATGACCACACTCAGCATCAGCGCCAGAAACTCGCTTCCCAAAGTAGCCTACGCAACAGCCATGGACTGGTTCATTGCTGTCTGCTATGCTTTCGTCTTTTCAGCTCTTATCGAGTTTGCCACAGTGAACTACTTCACCAAAAGGAGCTGGGCCTGGGATGGCAAGAAAGCTCTGGAAGCACAGCACCCTAAGGTAACATCCACCGGACCACTTTTATTCTAATTGTTTCTAACTGACTTAACTCCATTTCACACTAGTAACAGAAATGCTATGTAAAACTGTGGAAGCTAATCATTGTAATCTGTTCAACCATAGAAACGAGACCCAATGGTGCTCTCAAAAAAGGCCAACAACGTTTGCTCGGCAGGTGTCAACTACACCCCCAACCTCACCAAGGACGTGTCCATCTCCACCATCTCCAATACGACGTCGGTGCAGCTACGGGGCTCAGAGAGCAAACTGGTGGACCCCAAAAAGACGTACAACAGCGTCAGCAAGATCGACAAGATGTCGCGAATAGTGTTCCCCGTCCTCTTCGGAACCTTCAACCTCGTCTACTGGGCCACATACCTGAACAGAGAACCGATGGTGAAAGGAGTTGTCGCTTCCACATAATCGCTTTTTTTGTTTGTTTGTTTTTGTGTGAAGTTTATTCTTTCTGAAACTGAATTTGTGTAAAAGAAGAAAGGGTTTGATCCCAATCGATCTCTGCTTTAGAAAAAGAAAATTGATAAAGCAAACATCTGTGCTTGGAGAACGAAGAAACATCTATCTAAATCAGACAATCTGAGTGGATGCAAGGCTGCAAGAGGTTTCCTTTCCTTTTCTTGAGGCCTAAAAAACTGCTTGGTAATGAAGAAACTGATTTAAAGAAACAGGAGAGTGGCAGCTTTGCTTCCTTCTCGTCTATCCTGCTGCAGTTTGCATGACGTTCTCTTTAACTGGAAACTGTGGACTCTTTTGTCTTAAATACCGACCATGTATATGTCATCGCTTAAAGTGCAGAGACTAACTTGGTTTGGATTGGAAAGTTAATTTGAAGAGTAAGCAATGCTGCGAGTATATTAATTTAGCATTTCTTTTTGCCATCCACATGATGTTATGTTCCATTGTACTGCTTCAAAACCCTTAAACACAAACCTTGAATCCCAAAAGTGAGAAAAACAAATTAGGAAACCAGAAAGTTACATACAAGTCCTCAATATCTACATAAAAATTTAGTAAAGCAAGATATAGAACAAGAATATTCGCACATCTTTTGCCTAAAAGGGGAAAATATAGCCGTGAGTGATGGGTTAGCATAGTTTGAGGACTGGGTATATGTGATTTAAATTAAATTTTAAGCCTTGCTAACTCAGTCGTGAAGCTAATATACACAGCAGAGAAGCTGGTTACCTGAAAAGCAGCGTGTCTCATACAAATCAGCAGAGTGATGTGGAGCGTTGCAAGACTGTGATTCTGTGAAGTGACCTGGATTCAAGAAGCCTTTTAAGCATCCTTGAGCAAAACACTGTGGCGCTAAAAGCTCCAGGAGGTTTTACTTTCAGTTTGACTGTAGCTAAAAATAACACGTTGTACAAGTAGATTATCAAATAAGACTAATTTGGGTTTGACTTTTAATTAAACCTGAATATGCCCCGATCAACTGGTAATGCTCAGTGTAAAATGTTTCAAGAGCTTCAGCAGGAGAGAATCGTAAACAGACAAAATAGCCTTTAAACGTGTGTTGCATCTCAAGAGTTTTTAGGTCAGGCTTTAAAAATGTGACCTCTTACTTTATTTTTACACATCTAACCCCAAATATAGAGTAATACCCAAATTTTCAATTTTCCTTAGTAAGCTGGGTTTAAGACTGAGATTTTATGAAGAACTTGCATCTAAAAAACAATGTTAAAATGTTTTGTTTCAGTGGCGTAATGAACCCAATGTGATTAATCTTCTATGTCTAAGGTTAAACATGCCTCTTTACTAGCCAACTAGATATCAAGCTTCTCAGCTCTGCTGCTAAATTGTAGATAAAATCAGTTTTTAAAGACGTTCTCTGTGCCTAACTATCTACAAACCAAATATTTTTTTTGTTTCTTATCCTTTAATACATTCTTTAACATATGCGAGTAAAAGATAACGCCATAGCTATGTTCCTCCATTTTTGTTTTCTGTCACAGAGCTCAGTCTGCCAAAAGAAAACTTCTCAAAAATGACTGTTTTCTCTGTATGCTCTTCTTTTTCTAGCAACATAATGAATGTATTTAAAATTGACAATTTTTATTCAATAGGTTATATAAAAGAACGTAAAAAAAAGGCCTTCTTACTGGCTAGTGATTAGGAAGCTCACAGCTGCTTACAGTTTGATTAAGTCTGTTTTATAAAGGGGTTCTCTGTGCCTGACTTTCTAAATATCCACTATTTTCTATTTTAAAAGTCATCCTCTGACATAAAAGAGTAAAAGCCAACAGCTTAGTGTTTTATGTTTGTTGCTATTTTCCCATTCAGTCTGCTAAAAAAACATGCATTACATTTCATTTTCTATTTTCAATGCCCTTTATTTTCCCCAACATGTCATTGTTAAGGAATGTACATAAAATTTAATAACTAATAATGATAATCAAACAGAAAAGTTCTACAGAAGTGGGTTAACCAGGCCTTACCAGCTATTGTGAGGTCAGTTACTAGCGGAATGAAATCTGTCTTTAGAGGTTATTTGTGCCTAGCTTTTCACAAAGTTTTATTTTGTAGGTTAATCTATGACATTCACGAAAAAAAAAAAAAAAAATTAAGTCCAATGACTTTGAATTTATTAGGCGTATGCTCTTGTCTTGTATCTTTTCCCTCAAGTTTTGTGTGCTTTTACTTCACTCTGTTCTTGATGTTTGTGAAACAAAACAGACATTTGAGCTTTTTGTGTATTTTCTCTTCTAACTGAGGCTTTGTGAGGAGACGTTTGGTATTAAGGCAGAGGACCAGGTTCTGTGTCGGGACACTCAGGAACAAAAAGACCAACGTTTTCAGCCAACATGATGCCTCTCAGTCTGCACTTCTTGAGCCGCATCGTATCAAAGACTGTACTTTATTGGCCATTTTCTTGGTGAACTTCAGGGCAGATAATCTATGCGAGTCTGAAAAGTCTTTAACTGGATCTCAAGTTGGTTTTAGGAAAACAATGTACAACACTGATGACCCAGGTGGGTCCCAATTTTACCTGCATCACATCTTAATGAGCAACTAGCAAACTCATGAACAAACTCATCTGATGACCATTTCTCATTCCATTTCCTAAACAAATGGGCCCCATAAAAATTGTTGCCTGGGAACATCATAACCAGTTTCCTTCCTACAAATTCCCAACTCCTCACCACAACCGCACCTAATTTACATCTAATAAAGACAGTTGTATGATATTGTGACAGATAAAAGCTTAGAGAATGTGTACTTTCTTTTTTACAATAGCTACTTTGCTCCTACAGCTTCATATTTGCTTCGTGAACCTAAAGTAAACAACATCAGACCTGCTTGTTTAAAGTGCTTAAAGTGACGTGACATGTGGCAGGACTGATGCATTCTGGTGAGCCGCCGCTTCTGGATACTCAAAGTGTTGCTGTCTTGTCAGCGGTGCTGAAGTCTCTGTGCTTGTTAGGGTGAAAGGAAGTGGAATGAAATGCGGCTGAAGGTTGACACGTCCATCTGACTGTCCGGCCTGGGTCGACATGGCAGCCGAGAGAAGATTAGCAGCGCAGACAAGCTCCCGGGGAACAACCTCTGTCTCTGTGCATCTCTTCACACAGTAGTGAGTCTTTAAGATTGTTTGTTGGGTTGATTTGTAGAGCTGTAATAAGCATCTTCAGTTCATTTTATGAAATCTGATGATAACCCTTGTGTCCCCGTGGTTATTTTCCCAACTGCCTTCTCAGAAGCAGCATTTATTCCCACTACAGAGGAGCACCCATCGACCTATCCATCCATTCAACCTTCCTTCTCACTATTGTTAGCCAAGAAACACCCGCCTGCCCCTCACATCTTCCTTCAGCCTCTGTCACAGACTCATCTGCCATACATCTGCTAGAAAAGGGATTTAGTTCCGCTTAAGTTGCTTTCATTCGGTCAGGGGGGCCCCTTACAGCAAAGCACTTTTCTCCGGTTTAAGCCCCGAGCAGCACCCAATCCTGATGACAACTGCTTGTTTTTCTCAGTCTGGAGTCTGGACAGATTTGTGCGTGTTCTGCGGCAAACGCTGGATTGATTATGTGCACTTCATCCAATGCTAGCTCATGGGTAGTGAGGCAGACTGAAGTTTTGGAGCTCTCATTTATGACTGCAACAGTTGTCTCTACTACAAACAGACATTCTTCTGCATGCAAAAAAAAAAAGAAAGAATCTCTGAGGCAATTGTAAAAATTTTATTTGCATTATATTTTGCCAAATTGCAGCAAAGGTATGGTAGCTGGTTCTCTGCCACCCATATGTTTTGTTTGTTTTATCTTCTGTATTTGTCTTATACAAAAAGGGGATCAATAAAGATGCTGTATAATACACCTCCATGTATTAAAGCACTGCTGTAGCTCAACTGTGGCTTCATTAAACCCTGATTAAAGCTGCTAATATGGGAAGCAAATCGGACATTAACACTTGTTAGTGGTATTGATCTGATTCTCTGCTGATGTATGCGGCTTGTTACGAACCGTGGATCTTCCATCACCGTCTCCAGACCGGATTGATTTAGTTGGTTTTCTCCTGCCATTCTGAGTGGAATTTTCTGAAGCGCTGATTAGCTGCAAGGCTGTATTTGATGAAGAATAAAAACTCTGTTGAATTTACTAGAACACGGTGTGCTTTTTGTCGGCAAAATTTGATTTTGTCAGGATTAGTTTATGCAGTTTCATCACGGGGATGAATCTTATATTCATTCAAAATTACTGAAATGTTATCTTGTCAAGAAGCCACACTAGACCACACAGATTTGAATTTTAAGAATATCTAGAAGTTGATTTGAGGTGAAATTGACGAAAATGGAGTAGTATTACTTTCTTTCAAAGCCTCAAACAGACTCAATCCTTGCCTTACTTGATCATAAAACTTTCCCTGAAGGAAATTTATGAATTCAAATGCCTGAAAATGTCCATGAATATACATGTACATTATACATATGTGAATATGCCCAAGTGTTTAAAATAGACTAACTTTAAGAGCATATCTCAGAAGGTAGATCTTAACCAGTTAGAAAATAATGTGCAATTATTGAATTTCTAGTCCAAAGCACTTCACTTCTCTTGGGAGTCTGGATATCTATATATCCAATTACAGTTCTTTGCAGAAACAAAGTTCAGTTCATGTTATTGGGATTTACTCTGAGTCGCACATTATTATAACAAAGAAGAAAAAACTCACCGTTTATAAATTCAGCACCTGGATACTGATAAATAAAACCCACAGTAACCAGTTGCTTCTAGAAGTCACTTATTTTTAAATTGGTATTTGTGACATAGAAGATATATTCAAAGGGAAAAACTGTTATCTTAGGCCAAAAGCGATCAGATTTCTTCACAATTCAATTCTGTAACTTTAGACTACATATTATATTACTGCAGCAGTTATTTAATAAAATATTTATCTGTAAAAACGTTGTTTCTCATATTCAGTGTGCTTTTTTTGTTCAAACACCTCAATGCTCTAATAATTAATCATTCCTGCAGGTTAGAAAAACTACAGCGAAATTGGAAAAAAAGAATTATTGCTGATTGTCATTCATATTTTTCCCACCAGGGGGCAACAAAGTCTCTCTACTCGCGCTGAAGTGTTGCGCTCGTTCAGACATGACTTCATAAAGTCCAACTTCAAGCAAACTGCAAACATCAGTGCAAACAAATGCCACAACTTTGGCAAAACTGCGAATGTCCTGTTTTATTTTTTAAAATGTTCTCTTTTTTAAAGAAAACTAGAGCTTCGGGATGAGCAATTATTTTGCAAATTCGCAGGGGTGTTTACGCGCGCAGGAGGGGGGGGGGGACATTAATCACGCTTATGACGTCTCCTCCAGTTTTCATCTGGATAGAGACACCCAGGTAGTGCGCGCGGAGTATATGAGTCACGCATTCGCTGATAAAGGTCCTCCGGCGGCAGACGGCGTCACCCCTCCAACCGGTGTGTTGGCCCCCACAGGCGCCACAGCGGGCAGGGAGGAGGGAGTTGGCCCCTTCCTCCTCTTATTTCCACCTCATCCCGCCGGACTCATCACCCGTCCTGATTGATCGTCGGGTGTCTTCCCGGAGGAAGCCCTCCTGCGAGGAGCGAGGAGGACAGCGCGCGGGGGCACAGACTGCGTGGGCGAATGAGGGAGTTCGGATGCGGGATTGATGGGCACACACCTCCTGCACGCGGCAGCAGCAGAGGCAGCAGCAGCGGCGGCGCGCGCCGGGGTCCCCGTCCAGCAGTTCCCGCAAGCAGAGCTGCCTTCCGCCCGTGGGAAAATGACAGTCAGGCTCGCGGTCACCCTCTTCACACTTCTTCTGCTCACCCAGGATGCTCGGTGAGTCCCTTTCTGCTTCTAACTGATCAACAGCTGGCGGGGAAAGTTAGCTAAATGAGGCCAATTGCGCATTTTGCTCCTTCTGTCTCAGGGCTTCCCCCATATAAACAAACAAGAACAAAAAAATAGGTCTGAAAAACCTTTTCACCTGGTTATACTCAATTATGCGCATCACTGTTTGCAGTGTTTTTTTCGACTGCGACAAAAGTTTTTATTCCAAAAATAACAAAAACAACCTCATTAAGATATGTTATGTATTTATTTTTCCTTACCCCCATTTCAGTTCTGACTTACTGGAATATGGCGACGACGAGGAGGACCTCCACGACACCACCGTCAACCAGATGCTGGTGCCCAGGTCGCACCAGGAGGACGCCACACTCATCCTCAACAACCTGCTGAGGGAGTACGACAAGACCCTGCGGCCGGACATTGGTGGTAAGAGCTGCATGGGAAAAGTTGGATGCTGATGTTGCTGGAAGATGGAGCACACACACACCTGCACCACCACCTCCCTTTAAGCTTAGCTCCTCTTCAGTGATCCGGATCCAAATGTGGACATGTCGGTCTTAAATTATTCACCATAAAGCCTCATTTGAATCATTTACTTTCAAGCCATCAAACTAAATTGTATGGAAGCCCTGAAAAGCAAGTACAAATAAAATAAATAATGCATTTGATCACAACCTTAAAACCATTTCAACAGTTGAAACCAACCTTATTGTAAACAAAACAAAAAAAAGTATAATTGAGATAATTCGTCTGACCTCGAACCAAATCTTCAATTCTTAATATTCTTTTATTTCTGAAAGAAGAAAAATCCACTAAATGCAACTTTCCTTTATTGTTGTCATACATTTGTCTGCCACAAGGGGCAGGAGTGAGCCAATTTCCTTTGACTGAAGTTATGGGTGTATTCAACATATGTATTATTCCCCCATCCATCTTCTGTCTTCTGCTTATCCATTTGGTTGTTGGGGGCAACAGGTCTAAGAGGAAAACGTGGACATTCGTCTCCCACTCTCGAGTACTCATGAGGAATCCCTTGGCTAGAAGGGATATACACTCACTCCAGGAAGTTTTGGATCTATCATAGGACGCCCTCTCAGGGGAACATGCCTGAAAAACATCCAAAGGGAGGTGCCCAAACCACGTCGACTAACTTCTTTAGATGTGAAGGAGTAAAGGTGTTACTTTGAGTTACTCCTGGGTGCCTGAGCTTCAAACCCTGCCTCTAAGGTTCGGTCAAGCCAACCCGCCATGGAATCTCAATTTAGCCACTTGCATCTGGGATCCTACTCTTCTGGACATAATCCATATCTCAGAGATTATATCCATGAACTCCAAAAAAAGGGATTTGTGATGAAGGGCAGCTCTGGCAGAGTCCAACCACCTTTTTTCCAAGAATATAGAGGAATGGTTAGATTGGACATGCAATAATCCACAGAGCGCAAGTAGAACGGACGACCAAACCTTCGTAACTCCCTCAGGAACTTCGTCAGAGGAATGATTTGACTCTCTGAGGTTTGATGGTTGGACAGAGTTTTCTTTCCAACCACACTAGAGTGAACATCTCCAGAGGGACTAGGAAGAGTGACAATCAGTTCCCTGTGACCTGGAATGTCTGGACAACCCAACAACATCCAGAGCCTTCAGCACCTTGGGCTATACTTAGTCCAACCTCCTGAGCTTTGCACTTACTGTAGCTATGTCTTCTGTGGTTTCTCTCAGACTCTACCTCATCCTGGCCCAACATTGTGAGTGAATTAAGGAGATCCTCAAAGTGCTCCTTCCACAGCCCAACACCATCCTGAATCTGGATCCGTTTCTGCATCTCCCAAACCATTTCTGAGATTGTATATCAAAATGTCTGACACAAACCTTGGTGCTGTTATTTAGAGTCCACTGAGGGATGTAGAGTATGCTACCAAAGTCACTCAGGGGTAGTGGTTCATTTTACTGCCTCTTGTGGTAGAAAAGAGCAAATGAGAGAGTAATCTCTTTACCCTTGAGAGGTTATTTCAAAAATATTGAAAAAGATTGTTTTTTTTCTCCTGCTGATTTGTTTTACAATTGCAATTTAATTGATTTTTTTTTTTTTTTTTACAATTACCAATTTAATTTGGATCAAATCAAATATGGCACCATAATCCAAAATTAGAAACTTCTAAGCTTTGAAACATGGTTTAATAACTAATAATCTTCAATTTTAAATTACAGCACAAAGTAATTTTTTTCAGAATTTCACCCAAAGGAATATCCAGTCTTTGTTTTGCGTTTAGCAGAGCCTGCAGAGAGCCTGAAAGACTCAAATGCAGCAGACGAGAAAACCAATAATTCACATCATGTTCCAGTGAAAGGAAATTAGAATGAGAGAACCATTTTAGCAAAGGGACATTAAAATAAGTTGAATGGTTGTAAAACGGGTTGTAAATAGAGCTGATTAGCTGTGGTATCACTTCAAAGTTCCTTTCTGTCAAACACTGATACTAACCAGTGTGGGAGAATTTACCCAAAGTCTCTGGTTCCCCTCAATAAACCAGAGGCAATTATAAGGGCAATTATAAGAATTTTTACAAATAAAACCTTCTTGAAAACCAGACTCCGGCGGTCTCCTCCTCCGATCTCCTCCTGAAACTCAAACAGCTTTGTGCCATTTTCACAGGGAGAGAAGCAGAGTTGGCAACGTCCAGTTCAAATCCTCCGCTGATTGCACTCGCATCATTTCTGCCATGTTTACAATGCAATCACTGCTCTGAGCTTCTCTGAGGCCTTTCTAATCAAAAACGTTTACTGGTTTGATACCTGGTGTGTTCTCACTGGTGGGCCGCTGCCTGGAAAAACCGCCGGTGATGACGGTCCGTACGGAATGCTGTTACCCCTCCGTTTCCAGAAAGTAGAAATCATCGTTTGTCATGGATTCCTGAGTGTTGAGTGCAGGTTGTGACTGCTGGTGACTCAGCTTTAGTATGATTGCGAGATATTTATGGCCTCTATTTGCAAATGTAGGCATTAGCTCAATACTTTTCTCACATTCCAGTTGGGCTTGTTACTGGTACCACTTTTATTGTGCCTCATTATTTTATGTTTTAGTCAGAATCAATAGAATCCGATACGGAAACCATTTGGGAGCTGCCCTACATTAAAATTTAGGATTATGCACAGTTTTTGTTTCATCTTTGTTTGCTTGCGTTGCTTCCTGCAGCTTCTGGAGAAGACACCGAGCATAAGTAAACAGCCTCTGTGTAAGAAAGGTTATATAACAGGTTTCAGGGTTTCCTATGAGTTTTAAATGGAGGGCGGACTAATGACGGCGGCAAAACATGGATTTGTGTCACGCATTAACGTAACCCAAGTGAATTTTTATTAAAGGGCACTGTTGTGATACAGAGAGATACTGCAAACAAGATAAAATATAACTAAATGCTTCAAAACATGCAGAAATGACAAAAAGTCGATTTTTTTAGCTGATTTGTTTGAAGAAAAAAAAATACTGATATTGTTTTGTTTTTGTTTTCCCCTTCACATCCTTTAAATGATCAGAAGTACAGCATGAGTATGAAAACCATGAGTATCATTTCCATTTGTTCAAGCCTAACAAATGCAACTGATTAAACTAGAACAAGCTGCGTTATCCGTCTCATAAACTGTAAAGAGGAAAGCCTGTTGCTGTAGCTTAATTCAGTAACAAGGCATCCATACACTGACTATAAAAAGTATTTACCCATTTGGATGTTTCATCCTTTTTACTGATTTTAGTAGTTTTGGTAATGAGCTCATTCTTTGCTATTATCCGGCCAGCGTTACTCAAACGACTTGATAAACTAAATTTATGTTTACTATAGCTTTTCTCATAGATGCGCTTCATTTATCATTATTCTACAGTTTTTGCTTTCCCAAAGGCTACTTAAATTTAACCACAGGGTTGATTAATGAGATGTGTTCGAAAAGGAGCTACTGCCAACTAACAAAAAGCACCGTTTCCAAAAAAGAAAAGTTAGGAGACTCTGCAACTTGAACAGTCAGCCTGGTACAGACAGCAGCAAAGGTCTTAAAAAAGACGTTCCTTTCTTTGGAAAAACAAAATATGCTGGCATTCATATTTGCTGACAGGGTTTTTTTCTAATCAAAAAGCTGCTATAGCAAAACTACAAATGTAGTTTTTAGAAGAAAAATGCAAAACAACACTTTTTCAGTCTGGTTTTAGTACGTTAATGGTTTGAATTTGGTGACTGATCTGAACTGAAGGCGGAACAGTTCAGCAACCCAAATCTTTTACTGTGAAACATGCTGTGTTTTGATGTAGAAATTAGTTTTTTTTCCATCTGTTTGTATGAGTAGTACATCATCTGGATGATGGGATGCGTTCTTCCAGAAACAGAATATGTTATTCAGCGCCAACTGTTCCTTCACGAGGTTCCAGTTACCTGCTTGGCTTCTCAACTGTGTGCAGATAACAAGCTTGGTGGTTCCTCCTCCTATTAGTCCAGCAGATGATGACATTTCCCTTGAACATTACTAAAATAAATGGACTCTGACGTAAAGAAGAGCTTAGTTTTCAGGAAAAAAGCCTGGTAGTGGGCATCATCTACTTTTCTTTACTGTACTGAGCTAAAATACATGTTGACTTAACCATAAATGTATTTTACGAACGGGTAGCTTTTGATTTAATGTTTAATATTTAATAGGGGAAAAAGTCTCTATACTCATCAATGTCAATTATGCTGAAGAAATTAAAACAGAGTGACTGCACTTCCAAGCCACACACTGCTCCTTTTGACAAAGTTTGAGTGGAACAGGAGATCTTTTTATAATGAAAGACCTAAAAATTTATCAGGAGTCTCCTTGACTCTCAGATGTCAAGAGAAAGATAATGTTTCCAAATGTTTTAGATCTGAGATTTAATGAGGTGACGGTAAATTTGAGTTAAGAGTTGGCAGAGAGAAAAAACGAACCCTGAATCCTTCTCTCGGCTGGAACTATTTCCGCGACTACTTCTAAAAAAAATGCTACAAAGATGGATGTTTTCTGCTACCGGGTTTTGGGTTAATCAGAGACTTTTCACATTGGATTTAGATCCGGATGATGCACTTGGTGAAAGTCCCTGAAGGGTGCGCTTAGCAAGTTGAAGGTCTTCACGAAGCCCTTCTTTAAAAACCTTTGCGATCCAAGCCAAACATTGATGACTGCTGAAAGTTGAAAGCTGGGTCCAGTTTCTTGGCTGGACGAAAGCTTTGCCGTTCAAGGTCTGATGTTCAGAAAAGAAACCCACAGCCCAATACAAATAGGTTTTATGGTTCTATGAGACTTATTAGGTCTCACGACCAATGAGTTGAAAATAAGACTATCCAATTAGAAAGCTCTTATTTAATGCTGTTGAGTTTCACAGATATAATTCAGCTGGTTAAATACAGAATTGAAGGTAATTAAAATGACATAATACCACCCTGAGGCCCTGAGTTAATTTCCCCATTCTTAAGCTGGGCTTTTTTCATATTGTTGTTTGTGTTTCTCGGAATATTTAAGATGCCCAACTTAACCCGAAACTGACTTTTTTTTGCATTTTGGTTTCCCCGGCAGCCTCCTCGGTTTGGATTTTCTTGTAGCTCACCTCTCAGGAGGGGAATCTCCACACAGCTCTGCTTCCATAATTAAGGGTGAAATTTTGATGAGATCCAGTTGACAAACCTCAGTGTTGCCCATGAAATGTTAATGCATTGGAAGGATAACGTGAGGCAATGTGTGTGTGTCCATGTTGCACGAAAAGAACCCAGTTGGAGATGACGCCCAGTCAACAACAGATCTGGGACAATAAAGTCATTGGAAAAGGAATAGGGTTCAGCAGAGAACAAATCTGAGAGAAAAAACACACGGTAACGAGCACGATCATGTAAACAGGCAGCTACCGAAGTCTCGGCTCATTTCCCCAACACACCTGGATTTATTCTAAATCAAAGTAGTCCTCTACCTATTCAAACACACCGAACACACAGTGAAATACGTCAAATCAAACAGGCTTTTCTGTTTGTCTCTTTTTGCCAATGTGAGCAACCTTCTCGGTTTGTTTGTGAGCTGCTGGCTGTGGAAGCAGACTGCTTCCTGTTGAAGCATGTTCAATACTTCTGTGTTTACTGACCATAACTCTGTTTTATAGCCTCATGTTGCAGCAAAACACACCAGTTAGATAAATCACTTTGTTAGCACAAATCTAACAAAGGACGCTGGGTATAACTGAGCCCACGGATGTAATAAAGAATTTAACATTTTTACAAAGAGTGCTCTTTCTGAATAAAACAGTTTTTAATAATCTAAGCTAGTAATGTACAAATAGGGTTAGTCTAACTTAAAAAAAACTGTTGGAAATGAAAGAAAATATTAACTTGCAGGTGAATTATTGTCATAATAACTGACCTAGCTGGAGTTAGCTAATACTTAAACGGGCTTGAAGTTAAACTAGAGAAATCCAAGATACCACAGCATAACAGGGCTATTATATTGTTTCCCTCCTGTCTCCTCCAGTCTTGTGAAGTCAGCTGTGAACTTAATGTTCATATAAAGTGGGTGACTGGTCCACTTAAAGGGGGGAAAAAAAAGCGACCCAAATTTTTCCCCCGAGCAGAACAAGTGTCGTGCCGCACCTTAGCCGATAAGAAGCGGCGCAGACTGGATGGAGATGAGATGCTTTTGTGCCCCTATTGTGTCACTTTCCTTTTGGGTTCAGAGTGTGTGATCACTGTGGGAGATCTTGGTGATCCTGCGCTTAAATGCGCAGGGCTGTGTTGGTGCGTTACCGTTTGTGTGCGTCTCCTGTGTGGAATCGAAGGCAAAGTGGGCTGGAGTGAGATGCTGACTGTGCTCTTAAGACACACATCCAGCGTTTGGGAGGCAGATTTATTCAAAGAGCTTAATTAAAGACTAAAAATGTAGCAGCCCTCTAGTGCATTAAAAGATACGTTTAAGGCAGATTTATGTCTTTGTGCCCATGAGAACAGAAGCCATAGAGAACAATCTGAGAAAGGCTTTAAAAGTGTGTGGTCAAAAACTATATATATATATATATATATATAAAAAGAAACTCAGAAAGAAAAGCTAATTTACTGACACATCTGTCATACTGTGCATTCATTTCCACAGTTCACAAAGGTGGACAAATTGCAAACTGTCTTGAGTACATTCAGAAGAGTTTTTTCATAATATGCTGTAGATGTAGCAACTTAGTTGACAATCAGTGGGTGGTAAAATAACTAAACGAAAAACTATCAAGCCTCCTATGATGAACCTTTGTAAAACACTCATTTTAAGGTCATTTATTGCAAATTGTCTATTTTTCCTAAAATAAACTTAACCATCTCTCCTCCATCGTCTCCACAGTCTCTGAAAGAGAAACATTCTTCCCCTTTTGTCCTCTTGATTTCTCCTTTTACATTAAAATCTCTTATAAAAATCAGAATTAAACCACTGACATAAACTTCCTCTTGACATCCAAGTCAAACAGAGTCTCAGTCATCTTTAGGTCTCTTATCAAATTTCATTCTTTTAAAAAAAAGAGGCATTTGTCTACTGTTAGTAGTAAATAAACATTAACTAGGTAGTATTATGTGATCCTTCCCTCATTTTGCAAGCCGATTATTTCAATAAATGTTAATCCTAACCACTAGAAGAATGTCTTTTTGAGAAGCAATACCGCTGATTGAGTTATGGACAGTAATCTGTGGTAAAGCAGCTGACATTTGCTACAGGGACATAAAAGGAAATCACTATAATAACTCGAGTGAGATAATTAAATCACTTTACATTTATGCTCGAAGGATTGCTTGTAATTCTCCACATTTACAACCAGAAGCATAATTCCTCTGGTGTCCACATCCATTTGCACCCCTCTCAGAAAGTTCTGCCTCTCATTTCACACTTAGAGGATAAACACAACGCAGAATCATGCTGCATATTAATATGCGGTTTGAACTCGGCCGCGGACCTGATCCAGATCCTCTGTGTGTGGGATCAGACGCAGCGACTGCAACCGAAGGTGCTAATTGTCTGCAGCTAACAAGTTATTGATTTACACCGAAACGGCCAGGTCCCTCAATCATATCTGCCGTTATTGCTTTGTCAAATATGTCTGACGGTAACAATTACATCCGCCAGTGGCCGGGCGGAGAGTTCATACATTTAAATAAGACATCACTTGCCTTTCAGAAGCCGTTTTTATTTGAGCTATTACTCATATATTCTTTTGTGATCGCCGTTTGTTGTTTACTGTACACATGTCCAAAGATGTGACTACGCCTCTTGAGTGTGTGTCACTAAAGAGGACTTCAGAAGGATTCAGATGAAAGCCAGGTGTGAGTCAGAAATAGAAACCCGAATCTGCTCAGACATTGTTACTTTGCAGCTGTTTCCTGTCTCTTTCGCTCCATTTCCATCTGGTTCAACTCTCAGTCACCTTCCTCTTCTGGCCCATCTCTTACTCCCTCCATCATCCTGCCATTTTTAAAAAAAAATTTTTTTCATCCAATAAACCTCCCTCTGCTTGCTGTCAACGTCTGTGCCTGGCCACCTAAGTTATGTGCATATTAACGCTTGCGATTTTGCAGTTTTCGAGTGAAAGTTTGGCCCACTTTTTGATCGCGTATTAAAATCTCATACATCCGAGTCAGAAGTCATGGCTGATTTGATCGGTCTTTGGTGGAACGCAGTATGGTAATTTTTCGATGAGACTGCACATAACATACCAATAAACCTTCATGATTTATATATGACTACTGGTGCGGTCAGGGGAATAACCAAGTACTCTTTCTACTTGTGTGTGTGAACTAGTAGGGAAGGTTGCAACCAGATACTCTTTTTATTTGGTCATCATTTGCGTGACCAGCTCTGCAGAAGCAGGAGTTTTGGCAGTGTGCTTTTCTGAAAAATGTTTAACACACTGCCAAGTTGGAAAGTGTTTCTGCTGCCTATCAGTGTGGGAAGTGTTCGAAGACCGTTTTTACACAATTTGAAGACCCTCATAGTAATTTAAGAAAATGTGAGAAAGTCCTAATGAATTTAGATCATGCAAAGTTAGGAGAAATTACAAAAATTTGGCTTGTTGAAGGTTAATGTTTGTTACAGGACAATGAGAAAAAGTCTCTGAAAGGGTTGGCAAGATAACGAGATATCTTTCAAGAGTTTTAGTTTTGCAAAGTTGCATCTTAGCTAACCAGGAGACTTCTGGTCCTTTGGTCCAATAGATTCAACAAAAGGAAGGTTGTAGCAAAATGTCACAACTAAAAGAAGACATAAGCACATCGGACACGATGTAGGACCTGCTTTTCAGTCACAGACCCCAATCATTTCCTAGTGGAACTGAGTTTCGACCAAAAAGCTTTTGATCAAGTTTAGAAGAAAAACTTGGAGTTAAAAAAACTTAAATCCTAAACACACAGACAGGCCTGTGGGTAATTTGATTGAGTTGTTCTCTCCTGGCCTCCGCAGGCTTCGCGACAATCTGCGTGGTTCTTTATCTTCTGCTTTGTTTTCTTTTTGGAACAGTGATATGATCAACAACTTCCTCTAGGCAGATTCAATTAACAGCAAGAAGTAGCCCTGAACCTCATTAGAGATGTAAAGCAATGCATGTTCTCATTTTGAAAAACTGTATGCGGTCCTCTTTGGTAATTACCAATTTTCCGATTGAAATGCCTTTTAACCGCCTCGCATTCAAATGATTACATAGTTAATGAATTGGCTTACTATTTTCTTAACAGGGTGTCGGTCTCATCATTGTGACTACCCAGCTGGATCAGAACAAGCAAGAATATGTGGGAGGAATTAAAAAATGCACTGATAGCTATAATAATTACATTTAAATATATCTTCTGGCTTATGAAAAAGAGGAAGCAGCTTGTAAAATCCATCTTTAAATCGTTTCAAGACACAATTAGTTCTTAGATACTAGAACGTTCACTGGTCTGGTTTGCCTTCATACTGCGAGGAAAGAGGTGTAAGTAAACTTGTGGTTTGAACTGTAACACAGCCAGTAAATGTTCTTCCTGCTTTGCTTTTTAAATGAAATATTTACAGCCTATATTCAGCCTTTACCTGCGTCCGGTTGCAAGCCACTGCTTGGAAGTCAGGGGAAAAAAACCTTCTCAGACATCCATTATTCACAAATGTCGTTTCAACAAGGAAAATGAGAGCAGATTTAAAGTCTTTTTTACCCGGCCTTCTTATATTAAGTGTTAATCTGTGATCTACAGAATTTCATATTTAGTGGTTGTCTTATTTCGCTTGCCCTTTTCTTATTTGTGTTGTTGATTCGCTGCATCTTTGGTTAAGTTGGGGCTCCACTTTTCAGCATCCTAAATTATATTCATACAAGAGATTTGAATAATAAAAAAAAATCAGGAAACACAAGTATTATAATTTATGTATTTTAAGATCCTTTGATAGGTTAAATCAGTTATTAGACTTAAAACTGCCAAGGACATTTAAAAAAAATAAAAAATCAATTGCAATATTATTTAACACATTTATTTCCAGTTAAATATATACATTTGTTACTTTTGGGAATAAGCCATTACTGATTAATCCTGTTATGTCGACAGCTTTTAAAGAGCCACCTAACATTTACCAGGTGCATTATGGGACAATCCCAAAAGATAACAACACCTCGAACACAGTGAAATAGACGCCCTCTGCACCTCAGATGTTTCTCTTGTCTTTTTTTTTTAAGGCAACTCTTTCCTGGCTGGCCTCCTCTCCTTCATCTACGCAGACCCGACATTTGGCACAGCGGTGTCACCACAGCAGCTTAAAGGACAAACCACACACAAGCCTCTTCAATTTTTCAAGTCCAGTGACATTTTGTTAGATGAAAAGAAGTTTAGAGTCCTGGCAAACGCTTCTCCTCACATCTGAGGCGTCCAGGTTAGCCGAGCCGACAGGGTCCCACAGGGCGGGAGCTTCACACAAGATGCAAATTTAGGAGAAAAAAAAAACGCACACGTGAAGCAGCACTTATCCTGCTAACCTTTTATAAAGCTCTTTGATGCAAGTACGACTCCGGAAGCAAGCGCGTTCACTGGAGGAAATTAATTCACATAAATCCCGGAGTCTCGCTTCGCTGATTTAGCATTTCATCCCCCCCCACAACATTGTCCACAGAAGGTTGAAAGTGCAAACTAAGTTTTCCGTACCCCAAAGATAACCATTTGTCATCACGACCATCGTCCTACATTCCCCAGAATTCAAGTTGGTTGTAAATTTCAATAAGGAGGCTTGCTGCTACATCTATATTAGCCTCCCAGGCATTGTGGGGGGGAGAAGGCAGCAGCTGGTCTGCAACAAAGCAAACACGCATTAATAATGCCGAGCATGTGTTTGGATAAGCACCGAAGTTTGTTTTAATATACAGGCTGTAGACAATGATGTTATGATGATGATGGAGCACAACAATTATCCAGCTCTGGATCTCAGTCTAGAACTTTCTCTCAACATGTTGGGATAAAGTTTGATCATTTAGATTGACAGCTAAATGATGTAATAAAAATTCAGTGCTTTCCTTTGCCAGTTTGATTTTAATGCCCAATTTATAAAAATTAAATGGACATATTTTTTTTATATTTACCTGAATAAAACAACAGTCTAAAAATCTCCATTATATTGAGCCATAAAAAGAGATTTCTGTGTCTGAATTTTTCAATGAATGCCACAATTTGGGTTCATTACACAGAAATAAGTCCGAATTGTAGGCTTACATCTTAACCAAAGATGTAAGATAAATCAATGTCATAAAAACTAAGTTTACACAAGTCAAAAAGTTCATAGCTCAGTATTTAGCAGTAGGACTGGACCCATTTTATATTTACTGGGTGTCTACACCCACACTGTTAAGAAACCGACTTTAGCCTGAATAATTAGCCAGTTATTATAACTTGTTCTACTCTATAAAGAGCAGCGCAACAACAAACAATAATATTCAGAGCAAACTACATCTAATTTAGTGGGTGTTAAGTCTAAAATGTCAAAGTAAAATAATAACTGCGTTACTGAAGGTAATAAATAAGAGTAATAGTAAAAGTTACTACATTTTGGACTTGTTCTGACTGAGAAACAATGCACAGTGTAGCTATGCTCTATCAGGGTTAAAATATCCTGAAGCAGCGAATGCATCATTTGGAAAAGTTCCCTCTTGATGAGGCTGATGAGCTCCACCTGTGGAGTTTGAGTGGCTGCAGAGGAGGACAGAGACCTGGAAGGAAAGTTATGGAGGGATTTAAAACCAGTGAAAGGTTGAAGGAACACCTACAACTTAAGAAGATGGAACTGAAGACCTAAGACTGCGCTTGGTGGTCAGTGGAGTGTTGATCGAAGCTGATGTGAAGCTACTTCCTGGAGGTTTGATTGAATGGAGGCCAGGTGGGCTAGCAGACCAGAAGTGTTTTTCAGTGTGCTTGCCTTCCTTGACAATTATTTACTTTGAATGTATCGTTGAGAACTTTGTAAATGCTGCATGCTGCTACTTTGGAGATGCTGTGGACTGAATGTTTTGTTTTAAAACAAACAGGTGACTAAAAATGATATTGTGGGTAAGAAAGTAAGATTTTTGTGCTCGGCTAGTCGTTAGCTGTGCTTTCATATACTTTGGTTGTTGGTTGCATTAAAGTTATTAGCTGTTGTCAGAATGGTAATGTAGTTGCTTTCTGCCTGAAAGTTGTTTTGATGAGTGTGACTGATGCTTTTCTAAGCTGTAGTGATTAATGTCTTGCTGCTTGTATCTATTCGTTTTGGTGAGCAATAAGCTTTTCTTCTTGTGAGCTTCATGTGGGCACGTAAAAGTAGACATGAATACAGTTTTAAAGTTGGTGAGTTTTGTGCAAATATGTATTTTTATTTTGGAATGAACTATGGAAGCTCTGAGGTAATTAAACTTGACTGAGGACTGAATAATGAGGTAATTACTTCATTATTACTGTACACCAAATTACATTTGGTGTACAGTTCTTCACAAGAGGGGAAATCACTGAGGAAATGCATTTTCAAATTTAGTTTGCTTAAACCATAAATTGTGAATTAAACTTTGTTGTTAAAAGCCACATATGTAACATTGTCAGCAGACCTTTTAAATTTGCTGAACATTTAGGCTTTTTGAAGATGTGTAGCTACACAGAAAACTTTCTCTGCTGCAGTTCAGGAGGAAAACCAGTGAATGTTCTTGGTAAAGAAACTCAATGTGTAGGTTGAGGATGTCTTTGAACAACAGTTATTTACCACACTGCACATCCACACATTCCTGTTTGAGATAAATCAGCAGAGCCGCACAGAAGTTAGGCAAAAATATTCACCCTTTTAAATGAGAATAAGTCTTTGCACACGGTTTGTGAAGCTGTCATAAATAGCATCATTATGAGCTTTACCAGGCAAGAAAGTTTGTAGTATGAAAGTCACACGGCTGTCAGCAAGAAGACTAACTAAGCACTTTCTGCTCTCGCAGTTTAATTTCAGACTTCTCCTTTTGGGAACCCAACGCCTAGAAAATGTGCAAGAGGGCCAAACCTCCATGCATTAAAGCTTTTGCAGAGTGTCGAGACAGACCTTCCCAATTTGTGTCCATCATCTCGCTTTGTACATGATTTTATGTTTAGTGGTGAGATTAAGGGGAAAATGCAAAAGAAAACAAACTGCTAGGAGTTATTAGAGGTTTGTTGCCATGCGGTAATATCTGCTACCTTGCAGATTGCTTCTGCTTTCTCTGTGTCGCATTTCGTCGCTTCCGATCAAACTGTTTAATATCGAACAGGGATAACATGGATGAGTGCTTTTATGAGGAAAAACGAGTAATTGCTACCTAAACTTAGCAACTGGTTGTGCCACCCAAGGCGGCAACAACTGCTATCAACCATTTATGACAGCTGGTAGTGAGTCGCTGTGGAGGAATTCAGATTTGTTTTAATTCACCTGTTGGAGGGTTTTGTGGGTTGTCCTACAGCATCCTATTTGGATCTAAGCCTGCGTTTCAAAGCATCACTCAACCTTTATTTATCAGTTTTTTTAATTATTCAGGGGTAGACTTGTTGATCTTTTTCTGGCTGAGCAGAATTCTTAGTTTCACCTGAAGCAGCAAAGCATTAAACAACAAACGTCATGTTTGACTGCTGGTACAATCTCTTTCTGAAATGCTATATTCAACTTGATGCCACATTAGAAAAAGTTCTACTCTTGTTGCTTCAGAACATGGAATAATTTCCCAATAGTTATGGGTGATTGTAATGTGAAACACGCTTTCTTTTTATCTTTTTTTAGCAGTATTCTTCATGTTTTTGACTCATGAACTCTGACCTTAAGTAAGCCGTGTTAGGCCTGCAGTTCTTTGGATGATGTTTCATGACCGTCTGGTTGATTAATCTGTACATTTTTTAATTATTTCATTAGAGTTAGTGGATCATGATTCTCACTATGGTGCGGCAGAGTCCAACGCCTTGATGGATGACTTTGCGACTTTTTCTCACCTGTTCCTACATTTCTGTTGATTGGGGTGTAAAGTGTTGGGTTTTCAGGTATATTAGCAACATGTCATCAGACAGGTTGCATTTCAGTGCTGTTTTTTTTTATTATTATTATTCTGTGCATCTGTCACTAATCAGATTTTGGTGTGGCTTCTGAAGCTGAACTCAGTTTTCCAAAAACCATAGTTTTTAAAAAATATATATGTCTTCAATTTGGTGCGTTTGTCTCTCATGTTCAGACTACATTCATTTACAGCATCATTATATCTACCATGATACACCATATGTGAAACATTATGTTGCCATGGTGATATCTGCAGAGGATCATAACAGAAACTGTCATAGTATAAAGCATAACAGATAGAAATCAGTCCTGCGGCAGATATGTTTGCAAATCAAAGCTTTAAAATCTGCAGAGACCTTGACCCAGGAATTTAGCTTGAACTCTTTTCCAACGAGAGTTTTTCAGGCCCGGTAAACTCACGCCTTTCATTCCTTCAATGTATCGTGTTAATGAGAAACCACACAGGAATGGCCAGGTAATCATGTGGAGCTTTAAAGTGGTGGACTGATACCACACCGAAGTGCATTAGGGCAGTAATAAGACTAAGCTGGGCTTGGATCATGTCTGACACATTCCCCATCCCTGTGAGCTCTAACCATTAAATCGATTTCCATCTGTGAATCCCGGGTCTGCTCCGCTCCGGCGAAAGCTCGACTGGTTAGTCGGGGATTTGCAAGGTGTGGATGAACTTTGAAGATGTGAACAGAGATAAGATGCAGTGCTTGGACCTGTGTGGTTTGGATTTCTCACTGAATCTGTTTTCTTTTTCAGTTGCATTACGGTAGAGAACAAATGAGATGAAGCAGTTTGTTAAATCTGTCTTCTTTTTTTTTTTTTTTTACTTGTTTTCCTGTGAAAATATTCCCAAAGTGTTCCTCCATTAAAGATTTTTCACTGCCTCACTAAATATAAACAACGTACTGCGAGCATGAACGACATAATCCTTGCATTGAAAAAATATCTAACAAAAACAGTTCCTCTGATTTGTTCCACAAAGCAGCTGAACCAAATCATGCAGAAAGTTTTTAAACAACTAGACTAAATCAAATGCACAAAAATGAATATATTTTGACAACTTTAACCTAATGACCACTTCTGGTGGTGACACCAAGGTTGTTTTTATATTTATTATGATTACACATCTTTAGGTTCACTAAAGGACCATTTTTGGAGGCTTTCTTTTACACAAACACTATATATATATATATATATATATATATATATATATATATATATATTTTTTTTTTTTTTTTTTTTTTAT
>CAEFZY010063568.1:0-22116 GCA_903066815.1 Brachyrhaphis roseni | reverse complement strand
AGATCTGACATATTTTTGCCTTTTTGGCACCAGCTCTCTCCAAAGACGCGTCTTTGTCTTGTTTTGTCTTTGTCTTTACTATCTGTTGTGTCTCAGGTAATGAATGTATGTCTCGGTTTCTTCTGCAGTTTTGTTGTTAATTCACATGCTGTTTTCTTCTTTTATTAAACTGTGTAATTTCTGTGACGCCATCACGCATTGTTGCATTTTATTGTGACCAACACGTCGCTCGCCGGGACGACCTGGGATCCAGAGGAAGAGAGAGAGCCTGACTTTTTCTAAAAGTTAACTTATTTAAATACTCTTTTTCTTAACAATGGTCATTTTCTTAATGTGTCTTATAAGTAATTCTATACTTGTCAGATTGGAGTTCATTTGATGTTTACTCAAAGTAGGATGTAAGGTGCTAATATATTTTGGCTAAGAAAAAGTTAAAATTATACAAACTTACTTACCATAATAATTCCAGCGAAAGATGAGAGGATCATTGCTTCTCGCTGTAAGCGATTCTGTCAAGAACGGTGTGTGGTGAGGTGGTGAGGCAGACGCTTTGAGACCCAGGTAGCAGAAAAATGATGTATTTAATGATGGCAGAACTCAGGGAAACAGTCCAAAACCGAGGCAGCACTGCAGAGCAGAATTCAGGGCTCAACACAGGTAGCGCAAGGCAAACGAATGGACGTTACAACAGACTGGCAAACATCAGACGAGGACCCGACGAGGAACACAGGACACAGGTGGGACTAAATACACAGAGGGTAATCAAGGGAACGAGACACACCTGGGAATAATCAAGGGGAGACAGGACAACACGGAGAGCACAGAGACACCGAACTAGACATGAATACACAGAAAAACTCGAAAATAAACACAGAAAAACACGGATCATGACAGATTCGGATACTGAGGACTTCCTAAGCTGCAGATGGCTCCACTATGGTGGGAAGGAAAGGAGATGTTGGGTTTAAAAACTCAAATATATTCAGAGGCGACTTTTGCCTGAATTCGCTCGTCCCCACCAATAACAGCCAGTGATATCACCATTTTAAAATTAGTAATATTGTACTGTTTTATTAGTAAAATGTTTCATTCATTTTCACTTGATGTTATTTTACTCTCTCAATAATAAATATGAATAGTTCATGTAACAACTAAAAGAAATCATGAATGAAAGAAGCAGAAAGAAGTATGAACTTATCTCTCCCCCTCATTCACATAAAAAGAAAATCAGCTCTTCAGCTCAGAAGCCTATTTATTACAGACATAAAGTCACTCATACTATCACTCATTCATATCACGAATGTTATGTCAATCTGTTCTACATTAGCAGTCCATCTACCGTAAATGTAGTTTGAGAATTTTAATCTAGAGATTGTAATATTGTCCTGGATTTTTAAAACATGCAGTTAGCAAAAGAATACTTGTTTCTTGGTGCAATAAACATGATTAGATTTTTATGTTAACGGTGCCCCTCAGTCCACACCACTCTGAGTGGAGAGCCATGTTGGGGAGGTCCAAAACCATTATTAAATATGTTAGGAGACAAAACGAAGGTAATGTGCAAAAACCTGATCAAACATTTATAAGAAGGGTATGATTGCTGCAGTTGCAATAAATATAATTTCATTCATTGTTTAGTGTAGCATGTGCTTAATATGGTATTATTTATATTTTTTATTACACCCAGTTGCTAATCAACCACCTGCTCCTTGTTCAGCAGTTAACTCTCCTCCATCAGTATCTGTTAGTAAGATACTGCAACTCCTGGTCAGATCTTCATGTTAGCATACTGTTAGGCCACCAGCCTGTTTTCCCTGGCTGGTGGGGAAAAATTGATTGAAAAATAAATTATTTTGAATTTGGCCCTGAATTTTAGTTAATGTATTTTTGTTATTTTTAAGTAAACTATCTGAGTTTTACTAGCCTGCCTCCTCCAGTTCTCTACTTGATGACATACTCCTTTTGCATTCTTTTACAGTCTTCTGAGACATACCTGTCTCTTTTCTGGTTTTCATTCAACCGGAAACCTCCTGGGTGAACGAAAACAGTTTCAATTCTAATTTGCCATTGAGATTAGAAGTTTTGGTCTTAAGTGAACATGACTCATGTTTGCTGGGAGTTGGAACATCGAGTGTTGGGATCAGAAGGATTAGAAGTAGAATCACGAGTGGAGTGATGGGGTTATCAGGCAGTTGGTAGAGCATGTGACAGTCGGTGACAACAGGAGGTGACGGACACCAGACACAGCTTGTTTTGCAGATGTTGGGAAGGAAACCGGAACTAGAGGGTATCAGCCATGTGATGAAGGTGGAAGTTGCCCAACAAACACTCCATAAAATGAGTACTGTCATATTGTTTGTCATGCACTGCCTTAAAAAAACTTGTGACTTGTTAGGGAGACTTTACTACACTTGAGTCATTCTGTACTGTCTCAGTAACTAGCATTATCCAAACTATTTTTCATTGGCTCTTGTGTAAGCTACCACTAACACCAGAGCATAGATGGCTAATTTCAGAATTTTGCCATGACTGGGAGAAATTAAAGGGGTGGCTGTTCCTTGATCAGCAATTAATCTTGGTTCTATATCACTCAAAATGACAAACATTATGAAACCATGAAGTGGGAAGAGGACAGATCTTGTCAACTTATCTCCTGATACCATGGTGTGAAAAACCTAATCCTACCCTTTAACCCTTGCAGTGGGTATATTTATGAAAATATAATCTATGATGACACCTCTAAACAAACTAAGTTCATGGTTATGTTCCCACAGACACCGATGATGAAAATGTTGTGTAAGTGTTGTATTAGATGCTTTTGTTCAGGTACCTACATAATGTCTTCATCAAGCACACGTCGACTGTCTTTGTTCAATCACCACAAGGTATCACCAATGACAAGATCATACTGAACCTGTAACGATACATATAGATACCAGTGTGGTTCATCATGGAGAATGTCCTTCAGTGGAGTAGCACTGAAAATTATTACCAAGTCATCAAGCACTGTTGTGCGCCCCCTTCCACTCGGATCAAATGAGTTCTCCAGGATCTTCTTACCAACGTAATTATTTCTGTTTGGATGGCAGAAAAAACATTCACCTGTTGCCATTTTTAATATTCCTAACACAATATGGAGTTTTGAGATCAACTTACATGAGTAGTTGAACATCTCTCTTCAGTCGCTTTACCTCCATTTTCAGAGTGAAATGTTTATGTATCAGTCCTGCAGACACAGTGAAATGAAAACTATTTTTAAGCAAAGTGAACGATTATAACTCCCTGATATTAAGATAATGGAACATTTTAAAGCAAGAATGTCCTGGGCTTAAATACCAGATTGGACTTGTCTTTGTTGAGTTTGATTGTTCTCCCTGTTGGTGTGTGTAGGTTTTGTCTGAGTCCTCCTCCAGCCCAAAAACACAGGGTGGGGATAGGCTGACTGTAGAAATTGCCCTGAAGTGTGAGGACATGTGAATCTTTGATTGTCTTGTTTGTCAAATATGTTGGTCCTATGATGGGAGCTAAATGAATTCATAGACCACTAAAGAATGGCTTCACCCCCATAAACCCTTGGAAGGAATAAGTGGGTATAGAAAAGGATCGACCAAAGCCCTCCCCTGCATTCATTCACATGGGCTCAAACATTTCATTGTTTGCTTTTTAAGAGTTAGAACCATGAACAGCTTAGAAAAGATTCATTGCAATTACATAGTGATTCAAGCCCAATGGGTTTTGTAAGCATAAACTACTTCGCTGAAAGCTCCCATCATTAGAAGAAAGCAAAAGGAGACTTTCAGTTCTAAATTTTAAATATACTGTAGAACTTTTTTGCTATCTTGATTGAAAACACTTTGCTTGTACTACTTTGCTTTGTCCAGAGGGCCCAGGTTCTCAGCTATTGAGAAATAATTGCTTCCTGGAGGCCTGGACTACGTTAAAGTTTCACATTTTACGTAGTTGCTAACATTCATCAGTGACATATGTAATGCACCAATTAAGATACTGTAAAGTTTGTCAGAAGTTGCCTGGAGATTAAACAACCTTCCCTCACTGTGCAGAGATGTGCCGAGCAGAACAAAACGGCTGTTCATTTCTTATTCTGAAGCGAGGCCAATATAGACTGACTGGCTTCCTTCACTTCCTCCACTACCAGTGGAGTGGAGGTAGTGAAAACCTCCTGTCTTTGTGTTCCAGGTGCCATTTTGTTTTACTACACGACGTTTATAGTTAGAGTTTTATTTCATTGAATGTGTGGACTCACTGTGTTGTTACCAACATCTGGTGACAATTTCAGGTAAACGGCACAACTATAATATTTACTGAAAGAAATAGTGATGTGTTCAAAATGGAAGAGGAACAGGCCAAAGACACAATCCTCTTTTGCAATTTAGTGCTTATTTTACCTGTTATAATAGTAAAACATATAGACCGAATCAGAGACTGTTAGGATCTAATTGATGCTGAGGCTCAAACATAAAATGTTATAACTGCTGTCAGATGAAATTCTACAAAGCTAAAAAAAAAAAATCACTTTTATAACTGAAATATTTACATCGAAAAGAAACGACAACATTTCTAGCCGCTGCTCATTAAATATGAGCAAGAAAAGTGAAAGGATATGAATACTTACTGAAGGCAAATGAAGTTCTGAGTTTAACAGGTAGGAAACTTGATCTCAGTCAGATAGAATTACTAAAAACAGCAACAAACTTGAGTTTAAGTTTTCTGATAAACATGTTTAATAAAAAAAAAAATGGATACAAACTTCAACAGATCTAATATATTAAGATTTATACTCACAACACAAGCTGATGGCTTGGCATGCTCACACAGCAAATCCTAAACATGGTTGGCTACACTGACACTTTATCCTGTGCAGTTGAACATCACAGGGAGTGTCAGGTTATCAGCTTCCACTCAATTATTTACAGCTGGCCTCCCAACAGGAGCAAACAGCGGTTTACATCCCCAATGACAATAATGTGAAAAATCTAAGAAGTCTCACTACAAATTTGAATAAATTCTGAGTTTAAACGACAAGCTCTCAGAGAACTTTTTGAAACACTGCAGAAAACTAGAACATTGGATTTATCACAAGAAAAAAGTATTTGATGTTGTCTGTCCACAGCCCACCCCACTGTTTTCTGCTACTGCTTCGTCTTCTTATTATTATTCTTCTTCTTCCTGTCTTTAAACATCGGAGAACTCAGGAATGTGGTGTCTGTAAAATCATCTCCACGCCTAATTTTCCTGTTGGGGGAGGAAAAAAAAAAAACAGAAATTCAGCACTTTGTTCCATTTTCTCTCTCTCTCCTTTTTTTTAAAGACAAAGACAAGTCTGGATAACACTAGTTCTAGTAATTGATAGGTCGGTTGTTGAAACCTACATAGAGGACTCACTAGAAACCCAGATAAATACCACACACTCTACTCTACGTCTTAGAGAACAGAGAACATAAGCAACCAATGGACAGATCTGAAACTGGAGTCACAACATGTTTGGCACAGATAAAAAAAATAACCATGTTCTGTTCCTCTAAAGAAGAAGAGGCAGTACTCTGCAAAAACACTAAGTCTTACCAAATAATTTTGATTAAGTTTCTAGTGCAAATATCTTGGAACACTTGAAATAAGACAAAGCTAACATGTCTTATTTCAAGCTTGATTTTTTTCATAGATTATTTGTCTCACACCATCCTATCACAAGTCATTTTTAGTTAGATATATTGGATTTCTTTAATTAAATAATTCCATAAAATTGATGAAAAAGTAGTAGATGCACTAGAAGATTGTTTTACTTGTAAGACATTTTTCCCAGAAGTGAAATAATCTGCCAATGGAATAAACCCACCAGAGTTCCCAGTGACAGGAAACCCTGGTGGGTTTTTGAAGCCCCTGCTCCCAGCTCCTTCTAAGATCTTTTAGTCATTTTATTGTTTGAAGACTTTGCTTTTGTTATCTGATGGCTCATTAATTCAGACTTATTCAGTAAACTACCTGACACCCGTCTTTGTTTTGTTTGAATAAAGTTCATCAGTCTACCTGCTGACTTGTCTCCGGCAACTATTTGAGCTGCTCTGTAAAGCTTATGCTATCCTCGATTGTCCTGTTTTTAGTCCATCACCCAACAACAGCACTGCTCCAGTACTCTGCCACAGAGCTTTTTAAGATCTGCTTACATCTGCCTGGTCACCACCATCAGCTGTGCTGCTACACCATCATATTTTCAACCTGCCCTGTCGGAAATGCCTTCATTGAGGCTCTCGTCGGATCTTCTGCTGTGACGAACCAACTCCATTAAATCTACCTGGTCTACTGTGCATCGTCCACCGAGGAACACCGGTCACCACATTGAGCACAGTGTGTGGCCAGCCTGGCTCAGTCTGCCAACGCAACTGTCAATCAGGGCCAGCCCAAGGCTTAAACAAACTAAACGGCTGCTTAGGGCCCCAGGACCAGAAGGGGGTCCCCTTTGTGAGTCCGATTTTTTTTTTAAAGTAATGATTACTATGTGACTATATTAACAAAAACACAAAATTTCAGTGTGAAGTTGTGATTTTTATGTTTTACAATAATATATATTTAAGTATGTAGAAATCATTGCTTATATGGGCAATAAAAAAACTTGCTCTTGGGGGCCCCCAGGTGGCCCCGGTAGGTCACGCTTCATAGCTTTGTTGATAACTCCTCCACTTTTCCCTCTCCTCAGGTCTAGAGTCTGGGTGTCATCCCCCATAGCTCTCTCTCTTTGGCCTCCCATGTCAATAATATCACTCGGTCAGCCTACTTTCATCAAATCCAAACTCAAAACTGTTTCAAACCTGTTTCAAGTTCTTTGATTGCAATTCCATTGGCTTTTTAAATCTT
This sequence comes from Brachyrhaphis roseni, assembly GCA_903066815.1. Lineage (NCBI taxonomy): Eukaryota > Metazoa > Chordata > Actinopteri > Cyprinodontiformes > Poeciliidae > Brachyrhaphis > Brachyrhaphis roseni. The sequence continues at coordinate 15,246 of CAEFZY010063568.1, read as the reverse complement.
ATTTTGTACTTAATTTTACTATGCATTTCAGTTTTGTGTGTTTTAATGTCAAATTATGGAAGGTGATCTTGAATGTCAAGAATGACTGTGGACCCATATTATTCTAGGTCCACAGTCCCTACAAATAAAATGTATCATCATCATTTATTATTAATGCTTCATCAAGATTAAGGAATTATTGTCTTTAAAAACTGCTTTACCTTGCTGAAAACTTACTTAAGTTAGACTAAGGTCGAGATGCAAAGAAGCCAGCTTCCACTTGATGTGTTAGTTTTAGTGAACATTACGCTAGGTGAGCAACGAGTATTTTCACGTTTGTAAGTTATAAAAATGTTGCATATGCATCATCAGGGGTGCATTGATTGCAGTTTTCTGGCTAATCACATATTCATGTAAACAGTCTCCTAAACTCCACATTCATATATTGAGAACTATACAATAAAATACAGAAAATTTATAAATCAAAGTACAACAAAAATACACACATTTTCCTGCCTATATATTCATAAACAACCTCCAAATTTATAAAAATATTCTCGCACTTTCATATGAAAACATGGTGTGATCAAAGAAGATTCTGCATGGGGCGTTCTACAGATCTGTTCTAACCGTCCTACAGTGACTCTCTAACTGTTTTGCCTTTGTGTAAATGAGCTTAATGGATCAGGAGCTAACTTATTGATACAAATAAAACCTAATTTCAGAAAACAAATTACAAAAACGCTAAAAATTCATCAAGTTAAATTAATTAAATCAGGGTCAATTTATCAGCCAGCTGATTTATCAGTGCACTTCCAACTGGCACAGTTTAGTGCTCAGTTGTGAGAATGCTCCAGTCACCTGACATAAACCCAACTGGAATTTGCAGCGAGACGGCCTAAGAAGTCTCTAGATCTGGGTTGAAGGGGCATTAAAGAATATCTAGAAGGTTTAACCAGACCTGTGGTCCCCTGAAGCAAAAGTCAGAAACATAGCTTTGAGTAACCAGCGTCACTGTAGCGCTGGTCACATAGCCTGCGTTGCTCTCTGAGTTCCTTTCAGTGCGACCTGACATTCTCACCTGTTCAGTGGTGGCTCCTTATAGCTGACCACACAGTCCTTTCTCCTGCTTCTTCCTTTGTTTTCACCATATGGGTTTGGAAAGGTGTTGGTAACAGTTGTTAGAGCTATTCCTGCTGCAATGCACAGCAAAACATTAGCTGTCAGCTAAACCAAAGTCAGACTACGTTAAATTTTGTGTTTACAAGTCTTCCCCTGTTGGGGGTGAGTCTACCCAGAGTTCATAGATAAACTCTGATTCAGACAGAACATCCATTGACAGAAGAGGGGGACACCCACCTGGTGAGGCTCTAGTTGACCCCTCAGTCACCGCCAGCCTGCATGATGGGCTCCTGTTTGGAGAGGTGAGTACAGAATTGGATTCTGGGTCCACAGTGCTGAGCTCTCCAAGCAGCCATGGTGGCTGCACATCCATTAGCAGAAAGCCGACATCCTGATGAGTCGTCTCATCATTAGCAACGGATGTCCTTGTGTTATTGACAGTAATACTCTTGCTTTTGTCCTGAGATGTCGGTCTGTGGATGACAAACGTCTCCCTTAGATTCCTGGTTTCGGCTGCTGTGTGTAGCTTTGTCTTCCTTGATGGTTTTGAAGCATTCCTGCCTTTGGAGACTTTAGGATCAGGCAGATTTTCACAAATGTCATAATGATCATGGCTGAGGAACATTTGAAAATCCTCTTCACCTTCCTTCCAGCCCTCCAGTCTGTAAGGGCTGCAGAGAAGAAGCTCATCACTGCAGATGGTATGCAGACCAGATTCATCTTCAGATAAAACCTTTTTGCTACGTTTGCTTGTTTTTCTCTTTCGACTGGAGTCGTAACCATCAGCACATTTCTCCAGTGATGACATCATCCTGTTCCTGGAGCCTCCTGCTTCGTCTCGTCTGGATTTTTTACGTGTGGGGTTCTCTGAACGGTCACATGCATCTGCTGGCATGACTTCCATGTTATGCTCTGATGTTTCCACCAGAGGGCGCTTTGAAGCGCTGCGGGTTTTTGTTTGCTGATTTGCCTGGAAATCTCCAGAACTCTGAGCCAGATCCTCCAGCAGCTCCTCAGCTGACCAGTGCGGCTCTCCAGGAAGCATCATGTCACAGTCCAAACCCAGGGAGTTACTGTCCCTAGAAACAGAGATGACAAACGTTTTTCTGCATCTCGGTCTGGTCTGCGTTTTCCTCCTGGCAACAGGAGGCTGATTCTCCTCTGACCCGAGACCTGCCACCTCCACTGGATGGGATACGTATTCATGTGGTGGGGGTGGCTCTGTGTTTTCTGCTTCCTCTTCATCGTGGACCTTCTCCGGTTTGGACTGTTGGCTCTCGTCATCATGAGACAGACGGACTGACGGGGTCTTTTGAATGACCATAGAGCGCCTCCTTACTTTAGTTCTGGACCTTCTGTAGGTGATTTTAGAACTTGCTGAACCTTCTTCAGGTTCACTGCCTCCAGCCTTCAACAAGCTAACTTTAGAGTTGGAAAAATAATTATCCAAATCCTGTGAGACAGTGTCAAAGCAGTCACTATCGCTCTTAGATGTCTTCTGATGACTGCCAAGCTTGGGGATGCGAGATGTTTTCATATTGTTGCCGCGTTTTTTTGGTAACTGTACCTCAAGAACTCCTGAGTCTTTATCTTCTGGTTTATTTTTTTGAGTAGAAATTTCCACAGGTTCCTTATTTGGTCTGTGGTTGAAACCATTCTGGACATCTGGACTGGAACCTGCCTGTTGACTCTTTGTGCCTTTCGGCAGACAGGAAGGACCTTTCTTCTTGGCTTTGGTTTCAACGGTGACAATTTCAACTGCGTTACTCAGCGTAATCTCCATCGACGTATTGAGAAGCACTGTATTGTCAACTCTTGCTAACTGAGGCTCAGCTTCTGAGGCAGACACACTTGGAGCGTTTACGTCATTAGAAAGGGATGTTGTAGAGTTTTCATGTGTTTGATTGTTCTGAGGACAGAGGACAGAGTTTATTTCAGAGCTGGACTGGGATAACACTCTGGACAGGCGCTCCACTTCACTCCTCAGGCTGCTGCGGGGTGGACAACACGATCCTGTCTGAGTGGGTTGAACACGTTGACTCAAACGCCTTTCCTCAGCGTTTTCTGGGAAAAGACATTCTCATTAATAGTGAGGCAGCACATATTTGAAACACTGCACTGAATGACGCCAAATCACCCACCATGAAAAATATCAGCGGAGTTGCTGCATCTGGTTAGGACACTTAAAACATCCAAATGAGGGTTTCCTTCAGGCAGGCCTAGTGTTGCTTCCATGTTTTTGTTGTGGCAGAAAGGATTCCTTAACATTTCAGGCCTACTGTGTATAAGATAGAAATACAGAAATATAACCATCAGATATCATTTACGTCCAATGAAACTACAACACCTACAAGGACACAACAAAAGCAAAAGCAGGGACTTCTGACCGCACTGCTGCATCGTTCTCTTTGTTTTTATCTGTTGGGTCGTGGCAGCCCTCTGACAGTCTTGGAGAATCCTGAAGGAAAACACATTTTCAGCTTCAGCAGTTCAAATGCATCAACTTATTGGTCTTTATTGAGGTTTTGTAGATTAGAAGTTGAGCTTTGGGTTCCACTGCAGGGGAAATAAATAGACTCCTCATCAATATTTTACCTTATATGGTACTGAATATATTGTGATCAAACATTTGATCCAAATCATACAGTTTAAAAGATAATTATCACTGATAATGGCCAGATGTATGTAAACTTCTGTTTTGAAGAAAGTTACAAAAAATCTTAAAAAAAAAAAAAAAAAAAAAAAAAAAAAAATTCAAACACGGAAGTTAAATTCCTGTCTGGCTTAACTTCAGACAGGAAGAAGAAAATGTGTATGTGTAATTTTATTCAGTGTATGTAAACTTGTGTTTTCAACTATGTCTACATGTTACATAATCAGCTAATAGTGAAAAATGACAAGGATGTTTTTTGTGCGCTTTTCCACACTGGAGGCTTTTCCTGAGTAGTTCTATCTACACTATAAAATTTGTTCATTTTCACTACAAAAAAAAAAACTTTTTACTTTTTTTTACCATGACTTTAGAAAATAACAAAAAGGAAAAAGCGTGGTCGGGTGAAATGTGGACGATTAGCCTCGAGACACAGGTCAAAGGTTTGGAAGCCAGGCCAATCCAGTCTGAGCATTTGGAAGCAACTTCAAGTTCCTGAGATCTATCTATGGACTTTGAAATGTATTTAGTCAGTGCCTCATCAGACTTTTTCTTTAATCTGAATTATTTTCCTCCATTTACATTGAGGTTAACAGACAATTGTGGAATAAATGTTATTAAATGAAAAAAAGGGCTGAGTCTGAGAGTTGGAATAAATCTTAATAGTCACAACTTCAGTGCAAAAAGCCAAAAAAGAAAACAAAACCTTGCATATCATATACATCATGATGCAGTCAAAATCAGAGGAAGTTCATCTGATGAAACTCACATTTAAGCAAGAAAAACATAAACTTATGGTAAAAATATTATCTGATAGGTGACTCTATACTGTATGTCTTACGTTGTCAGAGACGAGTTCTGCCATCATGTCCAGCTGCTGCAGAGTGTTGTTATGGAAATTTTTCAAGATGAGCATCTGTAGGAGCAGAACAACAAGTAGTGAACCAGATAATGGTCAAACTAAACTCCACATCAGCTGATACATCACACTCACCAGTTTCCTTTGGTTGTGTTTCTTGGTGGCCAGCTGGAAGCAGAGATCTTTGACCTGTTTTTGCAGGAGCACCACCTCCATCTCAAGCTGCCTGCTCTTCTCCTTTTGGGCCTGCAGAGCGAGAGCCAGGGCCTTGTTGTTGGTCTTCAGGGAGACCTTGAAGAAGGAGGACGTGTCTGGTGTGAAAGAAATACGGTGTTAAAACTGCTCAAAGTCTGCGACAGCCGCAACACAAATGAGATGGAGAATAACCCAACTCAATTCAATTTCAATATACGTATTGATCGCAAAAAGAAATTAAATAAATAAACCCACTGATAATTTTGTTTTTGATCTTTGAAGCCACAGCTGAGGTCTGCTTCGATGGTATCATCGTTTTCCTGGGAGGCATCATCAGACTGATGGATAAAAAAAAAAAAAAGACCAACTTGACATCTATGAAGCCAGAAACCTGAAGGAAGGCAGAGGCTTTAGCTATTTTAGCAGTAATGAAACAAAAAGATACAAGACATGTTAAAACCATCAGACTTTAATTTTTCTTCTCTTATGTCTCCATTTATCATTTAATACTCAGCACTAAATGCTTTTTTTATGCACATTTTGAAGTATCGCGTTAAAACAATTGTCAAAGACAAACCCAACGTTTTAACCAGGAAAGGTCCTCATTTCACCCTAAATTAACACTCCACCATGGCTAGTCACAAATTAGCTAGCTGGTAGTTTATGTCCTAACTTTGTCCAGCCTTACCGTTTATGAAAGTCCTCGAGTTGAAGCGCTTATTATCTCCTAAAAAAGAAAAATTTTCGAAGGGAACAATCAAACTACTGTACTCAAGAATATATCGGCGTTGCACGCCTGTAGTTCAAGACTGAAAACTTTTTTCAAAAACAAACAAAAAAATTCCCCCGAGCATGCGCACTAACGTGAACTTCTTTGTCATTATCTTCTTCTTCTTTAGATTTTAACGGCAGCTTACATCCATTATTGTGGCACTACTGCCATCTACTGACTTCTAATATCTATACCTCAAATTCTCATGAGCCCAGTATTTTTTAGAAAACAAAAAATCTTCTTTTTCCCCTCATTACTATTTTCATTATCTTCTTCTTCTTGCGTTCATTAATGTTGCACTACCGTCATCTCTTAGATTTAATATTTATTTTTCCTCAACCTCTCCTAATGAGACCGTTTTAAAAAATATATATATATTTCTCTTTTTTCTTCATTACTATTTAGCTGAGCAACCACATTATTCCCTATTCAAACTTCCAATAAACATCTTTGATTCACATATTTCCAACTAATAAAAATATGTTCCATCGTTTTATAGTATTACACCAATTACATAAATCAAGATATTTTCTCATTTTTAAAATAGTGCTATACAAAAAACTATAATCTATTTTTATTCTATTTAATTATCTCCTCCCTTCTGTTTATTCCTCTGATTCTTATAACGTAATCTGTATCCTATATAAATGTCTTCCATTTATTTCATTACCCCACTTTACTTTCCATAACTTACTTTCCCCCACCCCCTCAAACTATACTTTTACCTTCAGACTTTTATAACTTTAGTCGCAACTACTTGCAGTAACGTGAACAACCTGCGAAACAAGATATAGATTTTTTTTACCTTCAATTTTTATTTGCTATATATATATATATATAAACAAATATATATATGTATATATATATTTGTTTATATATATATATATAAACAAACGTTGAACTTACTTACAAAGGACATTCTGGGTTTTTTTGTTTGTTTTTTTACTTGTAACTTCTGAACTGTCTTCCTAACTAATGAACCACTAGTGAATGTTACTTCATATGTGAAGCAAACAGAAAACATAATCCACCTCCAGTATAAATGCTTCAGAGCAAAAATATGTCATGGTTTGCATAAACAGGTACGGATAAACATCCTGAGAAAAATGGTTTTATATAAGAAGTTATCAAGAGTATTGCCTTTTTAACTAAATAAGTATTTGACTTGAATAATTTAGATGGCTACATTTCACTTTTACTTGTGTAAAAATATGATGAGGTTGTGCTAGTCTTTAGGGTAGTACCGCTGATGTCCACTAGGGGGGGGGCGTGCCATCGGGTTACAAGTAAAACATTTCAAACTATTTTCACCCCTGACGCCACCATATGATTTGTTGCTAAATAAACATGATATTCTACTCTTCTTTAAAATGTCTAAACCTCATTTGGCCAACTCTAGTTTAAATTCTTATTTTTAGTAATGTTTCTGATAAATTACTGAATACTCTTTTGAGTGAAATGTGTAGTGCACAGTTTTAGGGGTCAATTGATGTCTCTGAATGCAGCTGAAGCTGTCTGTTCTCGGGCTGTCGTCTGATGATGCTCGGTGCTTGATTAGTCAGGGCTGGGCTTGCTGCTTGTGGAGTCGGCTTCTTCTTCCAAATGTTTGACAGCTGCAGCCACTTCAGGAATTGGAGTCCCCCTTTGCTCTCAGTTATGTCAGCTTCATAAAGTTAATAGGTAACCGGCTTGTTTTACATTTCGCATTTACTCTTCACCGACCAACGCAGATGCAGCTTCCCGGCTAGTTAGCACTCGAAGCTAACCACATACAGCCTGATAGGCATCAGCTGCTGCTAACATTAGCTAACCCTCAGCTTAGATTGATAAGCTTTTTTTGCTTCTCCTGCGAATGATAAGCCTCTAAGTCATAACATTATCTTTTAAGTTGTTAATAAAAGCAACCCATTATGTAACAAAAGTACTGACACTTTAATTTACTCATAACAAATCTAGCTGAACCTGCCCAGTGTCGCTTAGTGTCTCTGTTAAAAACCACAGAGTGTGAGCGGGTTCTCTGTCAGCTCCTCCGGTGACTCTAACAGAGACCGACGGGCAATCAGGGCGGTGCTTTCTGTTTTCCGGGTCTGGGGCTTTGCTATAAGGTTTCGGTCTGTTTTGATCACATGATCAGGTGAGCGGAATGTGATGCCATTTACATCGGCTTTCTCTTAATTATAATCCTAGATGGCATGCATTCCCAACTCCAGCTCTGTTGCCTTTTTCAGAAGGTAAGCACCGCAGGATCTCCAGGACACGCTTTTCCTTTTTGTTTCAGTCGAGCACACAGAGCAGGGGCATCAGAGTCTCTGTTAACGATGTCAGCCGTCCGCTAATGAAGAGGGCCACCAGTTCCTGTCACGAGTTCAGATCATCTGTGGAACAGAAGGGGGACAGGGAGCCTTTAATCTATGTGACGGGATGTGAGGGCGAACTGGATGGAAAACTGTAAAGTTGGAAAAATTCACTCGTTTCTCTTTGAGGAAATTGTTTTAAGGAAGTAGAAAAGAAATCTCTCAGAGATTCCTTTGTCTGGTTTCAAAACAGAGCAAAGTGATTTCCTGCTGAACTGGAACATTTTCTGTTCGGATTACTGCCAGATATTTCTGTGATCTGGAAGCAAAACGTAGACAGGTCCTGAAGTATTTCCTCCCAGCAGGGGTGTCCTGTAGGGGATGAACTTTGTCAGTGATTCATGTGAAGCTGAAACTCAGCAGTTCTGCCAATGCCAGGAGATCCAAATCTGTCTCACTACTTCTTAATAGTGAGACAGAGCTACTGTCTGTAGCTCCTGCTGGTGTTAATGCCCTATTCAAATATGAAAAAATAACAGAATAAATAAACAGCTGAACCTTTGCACAGATTGCGCAGGTAAGAGCAGTACCAAATGCTTTTATGCTTCTTGTTTTTAAAGTTTTCTATTACTGTTCTTGCAGTTAACACACTTCTATGTTCTGATTATAGCTCTGGCTTCCTCTGCTTCTGTTAAAGTCCGGAATCTGATTTCAGTATTTTCCATGTCTTGATATATGTTGGAAAAAGTCATTTCTTTCCTAGCAGTGCAGAGCAAAAGTTTGAACTTCTTCACAGCCGTGTCCCCGTGTGTTTCCTCTGTAGCCAGGGTAGCAGCGTCATGGCTGCAGATGACAAATCCTCATCGTCTTTCTCGACTGAGTGGAACATCGAGCCGTCGGCCTCCTCTCCCACCAGCCCCTCACACCTGACCCACTTCAAACCGCTGACTCCGGAGCAGGATGAGCCTCCGCTCCGCTCCGCCTACAGCTCATTTGTCAACCTGTTTCGTTTCAGCAATAAAGGTAGGGTTTGGCCCCAAAGCCGAAGCTCAGAAAGTGTTTTTGGATTCGCTTTGCGGCTCTGTTAACTTTAGCAAATATACAGTATACAGTCGATTTGGAGCTAAAAGGCAAAGTGCTCAATCTGTGCAATGAACTGTAGAAACATGCCTGCTAGGGAGTTTCACTGGGGCTGCAGACATATCCACACTTCAATAATGATACATCTGAACTCTTAGATGGAAAAGGGCAAACTGAACTGTTTTGTCCACAAGACCCTGGAATGTCTCTGCTCTACAGAATGCTGTTGCTACCAGTGCAGCTGTTCAGCATCATCAGCAGGAGAGTATGAACTGACCTGGATGCACAGTAAGGTGAAGACTCATGGATCATGGCCTTGTGACTAGGCCTTGAACAGGGGTCTGAAACCTTTACCATTTTTTTCCTCAGTCCAGTGTAATGCAACTTGTTTAGAGCCAGCGCTGTTACATGGCCTTTTTTTTTTTTTTAAAGTGACGACTTATAAATATCTACTATCGCAAATTTGTTGTCCTTTGGACAGAATCACCATTTTATTTCTATTTTCGGGTTTTAAAAGAGAGAAAAACATAAAACATTTGCAAAAAGTTGATGAATGGATCACAACATCTAAAAAACTCCAAATAGTTTCCAACCTAATGACAAGAATATTAGACCTACTAAATCCTACCGTTAAGATTAGTGTAATTTAGTTGTGGAAAATCAATTAAAAAAAAAGACTGAAAATAGCTAAATCTGCGTTTCTTATGGGAAGTTCTACATCATTTTTAGCCAAAGTTATTAAGAGCCGTGGTGGAGGGTCGTAAGGCTTCCACCACGGCTGGGGTCAATATGGGAAACATACTGCATTTTTTTTTTAATTATACAAAAATCTATAACATGATGCCTGAAATCAGAAAAATATGTGATTGCGATAATGTTGTGGAAATTTTCCATTATTATATTGATTGCAATTAACCTACATTTAGAAAAGAGGCAGCTTTATATAAGAGCACACGTTAAATAATGCCACCAACCGTCTCTCTAAGCTTTAATATTTCAGCTTATATTCAGTCTATCCAACTGTTTGAATTTATCGTCAAAAGAAATTCCATAAATGTTTACAAAATAAGCTACCTAATGTTGCATGATTAGCTTTATTCTAAATGGTTTTGTTGAAAATAGAAAAGAAACACTTATTCTTACTGTTGCTAAGATAAGATGTTTTTTCAATTATAATAACATTATCAACAGCATTTATTTTAATACTTCAAATATATAGACTTAAGTGGAATTCACAAACAGAAAAATGTTGGAGCAGTTTTCACGAATGTATGGCACATCAAACATTTTATTATAACAACCTGTTTGAGTGTGAAAGCTCAGGTAGCTAACCTGTAATTAGCCGCTATATATATATAATGTGTTCCAACATTATGATGGTGTATTTTGTGATGGATATATTTTGAACAGCCAAATTCTTTTCCTGTTGACAAGTAGCATTATTTGAGCCAGCTGACTGGCAGTGCACAGCAATAGCTGTGTTACTCTGTGTATGTCACTATAGGTACACACAGTACACACATACACACAGTATGTAAAGTGATTTACATACCCTGTCTATGTAAATAACATAGTGTGATTTCCATACGCAGGTTTTCTTTTCTGGCTCAGTCTTAATGCAGTCATGGATGAAGAGAGGGAATCACAGAACAGAACACACACACGCATTTGCTCACGCACATGCACCCCCACCCCCACCCACCCCCCCACACACACACCACTACGGTGCCATTGCAGGCCAGTTAACCTAACATGCATATATTTAGGTTGTTGGAGGAAACCAGAGTTGCTGGTTAGTTGGAACCTTCTTGCTACAAGGGAACAGTTGTAACAACAACTGTTCATCATGGAAACGAGTTAAAAGAGTTTGTGTTACTGGCAAACCCTTTGGTCATGCACTTGTCATTCTCAGTGAGTCACTGCCAGGTTTCCTGTTTTTCAGTGCTGCTGCTGAGGCCCATATGCGAAACATATGGTGGGCAAGCTTCCTCTTTTTGGCACAGTTGAATTAAATTTACATTTACACTATTGATTGAAAGCCTAATTATTTTTTGTTTAAATTTAGCTTCGAAAATGCACTTTGACCTTTAAGTGCCACTGAAGGAACTGAGACCATTGTCCTTTAAACCACACGATGGGCTGTATTTGTTAAACGTGTTGATATAAATCTGAGTGATTTAAATGTTCTGTTAAATTTTCATTATGTTCCCTCACTCTACATGTGTTGTAACGGACTCACTGGATGTCATGTGAGTCGTGATGTGTCTTTGCATCTGAATCCGGGAGATCTGAACACCACGACTTATGTTTGTAGTCTGAGGTCTGAACCATGCTTAGTTTCTATGCACTCCAAATCTGGACCAAACTTTCAGAAAACTGCAAAACGGCTGAAAGACTTGAGTTTCTTGAAATCAAAGCTGAAAACCCACCTGCTTAGAGCTGCCTTTGATGATGGCTGTTGACAAAATGTAATGTTTATTGTTTCACATTTGGTGACTGTATGATGTTTTTATGATGTAAAGCACTTGGCACTGCCTTGTTGCTGAAAATGTGATATACAAAGAAATTTGGCTTGATTTGGCATGGAAGCTCAGAGAGACTCCCCCCCCAAAAAAACATCTGAAGTACACTTCATCAAGTCAGCAATATGTAGACAAGATTTAGTTTTTGTCAGTTTTATTTATTTATTTATCAAACTACATTGGCCTTGACCTGCCACTGCTCTTTTACAATTTAGTTTTTTGTGCAAAAAAATAAAATTAAAAAGGAAAAAATAAGACAAACTTATTCTTTTTAATATTTAGTTTTGTGTTTTAGTGCTGTTAATATTTCACATTGATGTTTTAAAATGAGAACATGGATGACTGTCAGTCACTGAGGGAGAGAAAGGGGAGGAGTCTCAGGTAAAACAAAGTAGTTCTTAACACACAATTTATTTGCTTCATCCATTATACAGTTTCTCCTGAATTTCATGATTGTTTTTTAAATTAGCAGCAGTGCATCATGTGTAAGAAATACTTCCAACTGGAGATAGAAGTCTAGTCACTGAAACTTGATGTTTATTTTTTTCCCCCCAAAATTTGCAACAATTTCACAATTATGAATAAATATAAAAATATATAAATAAATTTCCACAAATTTGCAATTCTCCATCCATCAGTTTAGCAGATTGGTATTTGAAACCTGAAATATCTCTTGTTTAAAAGAAAATGTTTGTTTTTAAATTTTAAAGAATGACTTGGAACTCCAGGAGTCTAGGTTTAGAAAAGTCTGAAATGTTTTTAAAAGCATTTCAGACTTTTAAAAAGTCTGAAATGCTTTTAAAAGTCTGGAACCCTGCAGGATGCAAACGGATGGAAATTCTTCCTCTCACCTGGTCCACAAACATTTGACTGTAAAGGAGGGTAAAACACTTTTTCTCTGCCTGTCTTCTTGTTTTTATGTGAAGTTGTGTGTGTATGTGTTGTCTGTGTGCAGAAGAAGGTCGTCCTGCGGTCACAGTTTCCGAGAAGCCGGACGAGCCGCCTCCTCGGCGGCAGGCAGAGAGACGGAGTTTGTCCTCCAGTCCTTCCCACTCTGTCCACAACTCCAGGACACACCAGAAGCAGCATCCTGACATCCTCAGACGCACTTCTACTGTCTCTAGTAAAACAAACACACAAATCAGAGATTCGATTATTTTTAATAGTTTTTTTTGTTTTTTTTTCCCCTGCGGTAGAACATTTTTTCGAAAAGATTTTGCGAGTTCTTTTTCTTAACCCCACACATCTTTGGTTTCTGACATATCAGAAAATGTCAAAGTTTGCCAAAGTTTGTAAACACTTTGCACTTTCCTGTATGATAAATGGAAGAAAAACAACAAATGTGATTGAAATTTTGTTTGTGACACTTTTATTGATTGGTTAAGCTGTTCATTAAAGCTGTTAGCCTTTACTCTGCTGACCTGGCATTGGTGAGCTAATCAGAACCACACTGTGCCTTTCTTTAGTCTTCAAAGCTTTGATCAGACCTTCTTTATAGATGCGTCCCAAGAATGTTTATTTGCCTTATTGAAGATTTCTTTTTCATTCTCTATATACTCTTTTATAGAGAATGTACATGTTAGTTGTTCAGGTTTCTGGTTTTTGTTTGGTTTGAGGTTTTAATATGTACCTTCAGAGTCACAGTTTTGATCAGGTATACCATTTCTAATTTTTAAATCATTAGTTTAAAAAAAGATGAGTGTTGGCGGGTAAAAACGGGAAGGAAGAGTCAGTTTGACATTTAACACACATTTATTTTAGTCTGTGGTTAATGTAGCTCGGATGTTTAGACAGTAAGCAAGAAGACGGTGACTAAAATGTTTCAGTTTGCTCTCAGAACACAATGGTTCTAATCTTAACTAAAGAGTATGTCATCTTGATGCTAAAATACAGTCTAAGAACATTTTGCTCTAGTCCCAAACATAGAGACTATGTTTATCAGAGTTTCAAAATAGGGGCAGAGAAAATAAAAAGTCCAAATATTTCTGACCTCTAAACTGATGAATGCTAAAGAGCTCCAACTTGGCATGAGTTCTGAACTTTGACCTGAAAATCTAAGTCAGGCCCTGTACACATATAGGATCTGGTGAAGCTGTGCTCCACTTCTACACCCGTTCTGTCAGCACACTCTATGAGGAAACCTTGGTGTGTCTCATCAGAAGTATGCATGAAGAATCCAAAAGGTTGGTCACACGACAAGGCTGTAAAGCCTTGAGTCGTGTTGGGCTGCCTCAAAAACTAGCATTTAAGTAGATCAGACTAGTAACTAATAAGTGCTCTGATCTCTGATTTTGCACCAAGAAGTTGGCTGGTGACCTGAATTGGCCGATTCTTTCCCCAACACCAATGTCAGATGACAACTTGTTTCATTTTTTGTCAGAGAAAGCATCATCCTGAATGCTTCAAGGTTGGGACACTCAGGATGATGCTTGGCAGAAAGAGAAAAAGCAAGGCAATTTATTTGGATAGCACATTTCAGCACCAATGTAGTTCAGACTGCTTTACATCACAAAAACATTAAACAATCATCAATTATGAAACAAGCAATAAGCATTTTGTCAGATGCCATCATCAAAATGCTTGTTTTTGGGCGTGCTGTGGTGGCGTAGGGGTTAGCGCAACCCACATTTGGAGGCCTTGAGTCCTTGATGCGGCTGTCGCGGGTTCGACTCCCGGACCCAACGATATTTGCCGCATGTCTTCCCCACTCTCATTACCCCCTTCCTGTCAGCCTACTGTCAAATAAGGGACACCAGAGCCCGCAAAAAGCCCCCTGGTGGGGTAAAAAAAAAAAAAAATGCTTGTTTTAACAACAGCAGAGTTTTAATGTATTTTGGTGCTTAGCCATTCAGTGATGTATAAACTAACGTCATAATCATTGGTGTATGATGCTCTGACTATTTCTGAGACGGCTAAGAAAGAATGTACTCCCTTCAGTGTCCCTGCTACCAGCTCAGGAAAAACCTGGGTGCAATTTGGAGATGTGTGTGTTTGCAGGAATTAGAATCCAGCCTTTTCCTACATAAATATTTTCTCTACCCTGTCAGAACTGACACACTGAAGTGATGTCTTTGTAGATGAGCTGATGACATGACAAACACAAGTTGCATAGTGCTTGTATTACCATTGCTCTTTACATTTTAAAGATTTTTTTCCTTTTGCACCATGTTTCTAATTTCTCCGTTCCTTTCCATTTCCTTTTTCATCTCTAAATTGCTTTTGCAGTCTTCCTACTGCTTTTCCAAAGGCTCTTTCAACAATTTCCAGCTCCTGCTCCATTGTGTCAAACACAAGTTGACTGTTATATTTCTGTGCATGTGAGTCCTACTTGCATCCTCTGTCATGGACCTGGAAGCTTGGAGAGGCCCACCTAGAAACTGACCCTTCTGGCCGGTTGCCTGTTTGTGGGACTGAGCCAGAAGCACAGCAGTAGGAAAATATCAACAACAATTCAGAGATGACCAATGACATCATCACACTGGATGAGATTGAGAGCAGCTAAAGCAGTCTGTCTGAATGATGGTTATTTTGAAAAGTATTGAAAGATGGTGGTCCAGGCTGTAATGTCTCATGTCTTTGTTTTTTGTTTTGTTTTGTTATGTTTTTTTTAATTGCAGTGGATTGGCCAGGTGAGGCTTTTCTGCACTTTGTGGATTTACTAAGATACTTTTAGACTGTGTGTGTGTGTGTGTGTGTGTGGGGGGGGGGGGGGGGGGGGTGTGCGGGTGTGTGTTTGAGTGCATGGGGTGTGGCTGGGATTGCACTTACTACCC